>JAOXYD010250468.1:0-16443 GCA_028565735.1 Pinacopodium congolense
TTTTGTGGTTTAACCACTTGACTTAAATGAACCACCTAATTCATTATCCCTTGTAGCCCTTTTTAAACCTTTACCTTTTTTTTTTTGGAAAGAAAACACCTCAAAAAAGGGTTTAAAAGGTAAAGGATTAAAAAAGGGTTACAAGGGATAATGAATTAGGTGGATCATTTAAGTCAAGTGGTTAAACCACAAAAAGGCCTTAATTCTTTCCATATGGCATGTAGCTAGTAGGGTTAAATGGTTTAGAGGAAGTTCTGAAGGTAATCTTTCTAGGGGAGTATCGCACACAAGAAGAAAATTGAAATAACTGAAATGTATTCATATAGGCTTAATAACTCATAGAAGATTATATATGAAAGTCCATCATGATTTCTTACATTTCTTAATCACTCAAGTATCAAAATTTTTAATAAGTTTATGAAGCTAACTACTTCAACCAGTCAACATGTTATACTCAAAAAAGGGTTACAAAGGGTTAAAACGGTAAACCAAAAAAAGGCCTTTTCCTTTTTAATCCTTTTTAAAAGGTAAGGATAATGCTCACTTGGCACTTCACATGTCTAATGAAGTGCTAAGTGAGCATTCGGTCTATAGTTTATGAATTTTTAAACTTACATGTTATGCTAAGATGATTTGAGATGGTTCTCTACTTATGTTTTGTATATATTTGCTGATACTATTTTTAGAGTGTCATTCAAATGAAAAAAAAACAGAGAAAAAGCATAACAAAAAAAGAAAATAAAAGAATCAAATATAGCAGCAGTAGTAAATAATGAGTAGTCCATTGTATTCATATGCATATTTCAGAATTTATATTTGGAAGTCCCTTTGGACTTAGTACTTCGTGAATACTTATGAGACACCCCTCAAGCCTTTATATCTCACCTGAACACAAGCCCCATTAAAACCTTAAATAAAAACCCTTTTCATGTATAGTAGCATGTAATATATGTATAAGAGAATTGGGGTATTTGCAAGCTTATATTAGTGTCGTTTCCTAAAGGGAGTCTTGAGTGAAACAACAACCTCACACACTTGAGGAAATAAGTGAACGTGTGAGAAAAGTCCATCTTGGTTTTATAGTTACGTTAGATTAATGATTTCCTCATTTGATTCTATTTATGTGTACTAATGAAAACCAATTATGATATGAGAAGTAGCTTAATGCTTAAGTTTGCCTAAGTTTAAAAAATTACATGCACTTGGTCTCTTGAAAAACCAATTGATAGAATGTAATGGTTCTGTTTAATTTTCTTAAGGACAAGCAATGGTTCAAGTTTGGTGGTATTTGATAGGGATGAGATTTATTATATTTTTCATGCAAATTCACTTAATTTCATTCCTATTGTTAATTTAAAAATGCTTAGTTGGTATTATAATATGATTAATCAACAGATTACCCCTTTTGGATGAATTATAGATTAAGAAATGAGAGGATGGACTCAATTATAGAGCAAAAATTTGAAGGTTGCCTTAATTTTGGAACAAAGGAAAAAAAAGTAAGCTTAAAAGGGCAAGTCAAGTTTACACGTGACCTACTATTTTGAAAAAATAAAAACAAAGAAAGCTTAAAAGAGGAGGTTATGAACCCAAAGGGAATAAGTTAAAATATTTAAAAGCTTTGCAAGAGAGGATTAAAACACGTTATTAAAGGGAGAGGAGCTGGTTGATAGTATGAACATGTTTTCAGAGCTTTCCTTGGGATTTTCATTTTGCTTTGTTAATTATTCACATTAGGAGCGTGTTTTAAGAACTTTCCTTTGGTTTTCACTTTATCTTGCCATTGTCCTTCAATTTATTTGCATCTTTCCTTAGGTTTGGCTATTTCTTTTCATTTTCAAATGCTTTATGTCCATATGACCAAATGATTTTATTTTCAATTCATTAGTTTAATGCTTTCCTAAGTAATAACATTGTTACACTTTCCAGAATATTAGGTTGTTCATTTATAAGTTTATAGTTGAATCTTTTGACATTGTATGGAACCATGCCTATATACTTATGAATGAAGAATTTTATTCTCAATTTTCCAGCCTATATTCTACTTGTTTGAGCTTTTATTTTTATGTTTTCAAGTTTGTCTTTATCAAGTATTAATTTGTGTGAAGTTTTATTTCATGAGTTTTCATTTATTATTAATGTCTTTGGTGAATCTATACTTAATAGTTAGGATCTATGCATGTTCTTAGGATGTCAATCATTTAATGTCAATTTTTGTTTAGAGTGTTAAGTTTTTTTATTATTGAATTAGGTTTTATTTAATTGATTATTAACATATATAGCTTGAGTTTGTATTAGATTAAGTACTGAACCTCGGTTTTCATTACTAGTTTGAATTTTCTAGTCTTAGTTTTACTTGATTGAGTGTGTATTGCATTCATTTAATCTTTATTTTGGTTGATTTGAGTACGTGTGGATAGTTTCCTAAGGGCTTGAAGATATAGGAGGGAAGAATGGATAATTAATTGTGAAAATTTGATTGAGTTTGCATTCATTCGGTGCTTTTAAGCTTAGGATGGTTTGGGACTTCAGTTAAATATTATGAATTAGGTATTATCTTTAGGCTTGATCACCCTTTAAGTAATTTCCTAATTTGAATGCTAGCATTAAGCATGTGAAACGTAATAGCCCTTAGCCATTTCCAAAAGTAGCAATAGGCTAGTTGGATTTGTTAGCACACTTAACTAACTAGTCTAGGGTTTCATACCTTTAGATTACACTTTTTGAGCTCATGTGTTAGTGGCTTAAGTTAGTCATTCCTTATCATCTATTATGTCTTCACTATTAAACTTATAGAGTATGTTCTAGGTTATATTGAAGATAGAGGTATTTCCAAAGTTTGCTAGATTTACCTAAGTCCGAGAAACCGAGGATTTAAGAGCTTGTTTGAACTTATAGGCTATCACTTTAGTTAGAGCACCTTTTATCTAAATTCGAGAATCAATACTTATTTTAGAATCATGATGATACCTTCTATGCATTTTTTTAATTATTTAGTAGTGTTTTCATGTTTTTCTTTGTGATTGTCTCTTGATTGTGTTTATTACATCTTAACTTAGTTTAGATTTTATCATCTTCAGATGCTTTTATTTTCCTCTTTTTTCAATATTTGAAATAGCAGTAACATTCTAGCTCCTTGTTATTCAACCCTAACTTGCCATATATTGCATTGTGAGGTCTAGTTAGGTATTATTATTTGATAGTTAGTGACAAACTATCAAATACTAAAGCGCAAGCTTTTTAAAAAGTTGGCTTAAGGTAAGGATACAAATAAAGACAGAAAGTAAAATAACAACAAATAATAAATAGGAATGAATGTGTTGGGTTACCTCCCAACCAGTGCTTCTTTGACGTCATTAGATTAGAGACCCCATTATAGTTTATAGCTTATATAGATTATGAATATAATAAGCATCGATTGGTTAAGTGTCAAAATGTCCTCCTAGATATAACATAATGTGATGTCCATTAACTTTTAAGGCTCCTTTTTCTGAATTTGATCACCCTTTAGGTAGCTTCCTTATCCAAAAGCTAAGGTTGAGCATGTGATACGTAATAGTCCATATCAATTAACAAAAGTGGCAATAGGTTAGTTAAATTTTTAGGATACTTAAACAACTAACCTAGGGTCCTATATCTTTAGGTTACACCTTCTGAGATTGAGAGTAGGTAGCCTACGTTAGTCATTCCTTAGCATCTAATGCATCCTTACGATTAAACTTAAAGAGCTTATTCTAAGTTATAATGGAGATAAGGGAATTTATAGAGCTTTTTAGATTTTTCTGCTTTAGAGGAACTGAAGACTTGAGAGCTTATTCAAGCCTATAAGCTAACACCATGACTAGAGTACCTCTTATTTAGATTCAAGGACCAATGATCATCCCGAAATCCTCAGGATATCTCCATCCCACTTCTTCGCTATTGATATTAGTCTTTTCATGTTTTGTTTTTCTTTGTGTTTGTTTTAGTTTATTTAGCTTCCATCATTTTAGGGGTTTTTATTTTAATTTTCTTTTCAAAATTCGAGAGAGCAGTGCAACTTAGCTCCCTGAGGATTCGACGCTAACTCACCCTAGCTGTAGAGTTAGTAAGGATAGGTAAATTTTATTATTTGGGAGTTTGTGATAGACCTATTAGAATTTCACAATAACCCTAGCATCATTAGTGAGCAAGGCTTGGGCTTCCACCCATTTAGACATATAATCTATAGCTACTATGATATATTTGTTACTAAAGGATGTTAGAAATAGGCCTATGAAATCAATTCTCCTAGCATCAAGAATCTGACATATATTAATATTGGTTTGAGGCATTTAATCACGAAGAGAGAGGTTACCTTTCTTCTGAAAACTATCATAATTATCCACATATCTCCTTGTGTCTTTAAATATCATAGGCCAGTAGAAACATGATTCCAAGACCCTGTTAGTTGTGTTTACCCTGTTAGTTGTGTTATTAGCTTAATAGCGTCCTCCAGTAGGTTCTTGATGGTAATTCCAAAGGATGTCCATCATTTTTGGATAGGCTACACATCTCCTGACTACGTTATTGACGACTACATGGAACAAGTATGGGTCTTCCCATAAGTAATGCTCTAAATCAGAAAAACTTCTTATTTTGCTAATATTTCATATCTTGTGGTAACATATGACTAGTCAAATGGTTAGCAAAATTCGAAAACCAAGGTGCATCGACATACCATCTAATGATATCATATAAGTTCGCGTCAGTGAATCTATTATTTATTTCTTCTTCTTTTACTTCATCTAAATGAGCATGTTCAACACATGAGATATGTTTCGCTGCGAGATTTTTCACTCCCTTCTTGTTTTAAATTTCCATTTAAAATTCCTACAATAATACCTTCCAATCTTATGAGTCTTTGTTTAGTATCTCTCTTGGTTAATAAGAACCTGAGAGCTTAATGATCCATGTTCATAATGACTTTGGATAACATCAGATAAGATCAGAATTTATCAAATGCAAAAACAATAACTAGTAACTCATTTTTAGAGATAGTGTAATTCTCTTGTTCATCTATCAATGTCTTCTGAATATCTTAGATAGGTTGAAACTATTTATCCTTTTGTTGTCCCAACATTGCTGTTATTGCATAATCACTAGCTTTACACATAAGTTCAAAAGGTAAACTGTAATCATGTGCGACCATAATTGAAGATTTAGTCAATTTTTTCTCTGTCTACTTCAATACCTTTGATTGAGATTTTATGCCCTAACAAAATACCTTCTTGTAACATGAAGTGACACTTTTCCTAATTAAGAACTAAATCAGTCTCTTCACATCTTTTAAGAACCTTGGATAAGTTATCAAGATATAAGTGAAATAAATTACCAAAGACTGAGAAATCATCCATGAAGACTTCTATAATATCCTCTACTAAGTCATTAATGATTGCTAACATGCTTCGTTGAAAGCTGGTATGAGCATTACATAATCAAAATGTATTCTTTAATAAGAAAATGTACCATGTGGGCACGTCAAAGTTGTCTTCTCTTGATCCTCTAGTGTTATGGGAATCTAAAAGTAGCATAAAAGCCAATCTAAAATGAAATAACATGCATTACTAGAGAGCCTCTCCATGACCCGATTGATGAATGGTCGTGGAAAGTGGTCTTTATTATTGCATCATTTAGCTTGTGATATTTAATACATACTCTCCATCCAGTGACTGTGCGAGTAAGAATCAACTCATCTTTTTCCTTAGATACCTCTGTCATACCACCTTTCTTTAGTACAACCTACACAGGGATCTCCCTTTACAACATCCTTCATATTGGGGTTGAGCCTCCGTTATGGTTGCACCACTGGTTTCTATTGATCTTCTACGAAGATCCTGTGAATGCAAAAAGAAGTGCGAATTCCCTTTATATCCAATATCTTCCAAGAAATTGCTCCCTAAGCACTCTCAAGAGCTTGTCCTTTTGGTCCCGTGACAGATCAATAGATATGATCATTGGTAGCTTAGATTTCTTAGCTAATAAAGCATACTCTAGATGATCTGGTATTCTTTTTAATTTCAGCTCTAGAGGTTCTACAATTGAGGATCAATCTCTTCATCCTCAACCGTAAGTGTTAACTATCCACTATGTACATCTACTAATGCCTTGGTTGTAGCGAAAAGGGTCTTCCTAAAATCAGTGAAACTTCAAGCTCATCATCCATATCCAAATTAACAAAATCAACTGGGAAAAAAATTAACAACTTTTACCAGCACATTCTCAATTATTCACCTAGGATACTTCACTGATCTATTTTCTACTTATATGCTCATCCTAGTAGGTTTATGTTCACCAAGTCCCAATTTACTGAACAAAATATATGGCATCAAATTTATACTCACACCTAAGTCCGCAAAAGCCTTACCAAAAGAAAAGCTACTAATAATGCAAGGCATAATGAAACTTCCTGAGTCTTTTAATTTTTATGGTAGTTTGTTTTACAAGATGGTTGAATGCTCCTCTCTTAGCTATACCATAGATAGCTCTTCTAGTTTCTATTTTTTTAGAGAAGATCCTTCAAGAACTTGGCATACTTTTGCATCTATGGTAGTGCTTCCATAAAAGGTATGTTAATATGTAGTTGCTTAAGGAGTTCTAAGAACTTACCGAATTATTCATTTTAACGATCCTTCTTAAATCAACTTGGGTATTGAATTGAAGGGTTGTATTCTTGCACTAACTTCCTTTTTTAATCCTAATCTCTACCCTTATCCTTGTCACTCTCTTCCTTTCTCTCATCATCTATTAACTGTCTTTCAGCTACTTGCTTTCCCTTTTCATTGAGTTTATCATTTTAAGTCAATTCCTTTTCACTTCTTAAGGTAACAACTTCTACCTATGCTTTCATATGAGGTATATGGGTAAGAAGGAACATACCTGGTGGCTTTTTAGTCATCTACCTGAGAATTTCCTTCAATTGAACTTCTAAATTTTTCATGGTTTCTTTAATATTTTGAAGCGATCTTCCAATTTATTGTCATGAATTTTGATAGAAGTTCTTCTTGGCTAGGTATGCTTGAGGCTTCTATCTATCCTGAGTTATGGGAGGTCATATGTAAACTACTATTATTGAACCTCCTTCCCATAAATTCTGCTTGTTCCATTTGTTCTTCACTCCCATATGCTTAGCATTCATGATTGCGATGTCCTCCTCTACAAAAGTCATAAGCCATAATTTGAGTTGCAAAGGACATAGCTACCATGCTCTTAAGCCTACTCGTAAGAGCTTCCACCTTTGCTTTTAATGGAGATACTACATCTACATTATGTACCCACCCACCCCTGCTTAACTTTTGCTTCTACTTTGCACTTCCTCACTAATAAATATTCATTGCAATGTTCTCAATCAACTCCTCTAATTACTCTGGAATCTTAGAGTTTTTCAGTCCATCAGATGATGCATCAATTAGTTATTAGTGGCAAAGCTTAAGCCTCCATGAAAATTTTACATTAGCATGCCCAAGTCGAAGCCATGATGTGGGCATCTTTAGGGTATGTCTTTCCAACATTTCTAAGCCCTGTACAGGTTTTTCTATTCCCACTATGAAAAAGAAACAATTTCTTTACGTAATTTGGCAATTCTAAAAGGTAGGAAACACCTAGTTAAAAATTTCTCAGACAATTGGTTCCAAGATACGATGGAACACAGTGGATTCGACTTTAGCAACGACTTGGCTGTACTATACAAGGTGAACGGGAATAATATTAATCTAACCACCTCTTTTAACACTCTATTTAGCTTGAAAGTGTCGTAAATCTACAAGAAATTTGTGATGTAGGAATTTGGATCTTCATCTAGAAGTTTGTCAAGCTATACATAATTCCGGAGCATCAGTATCATTTGAGGTTTTATCTCGAACTAGTGCTTTCAGCCTTTGATCTTTGATACTTAATTATGTTCCTTGGTGCCTCAAGATGCCATCCATTATGAGCCGAATATCTGGTCTTAACTCTCACTCCATATTGATAAATTGTGGCTCTATGATCTCTACTTTAGTGCTAGCCTCTAACTTTTTATCTCTTAATCCTCTCTGAAACATACATTCAACTTCAAGATCTGCTTCTATGAGAGAAATATGATGACTCCTAGCCATCCATAAAGGTCCCTATCCTGAAAATTAAAGATATAAACACAAAGGTAGAGATATAAAAACTACTAAAATAAAGACTAAAATTCGGAGATGTAAAAATTAAACATGAAAACCAACTAGAAACTGAAATAATGTAAATATAATTGTCTAAAAAAAATAGGAAAACACTTAGCAAGGTGTAGTCCTCAAAAATGGCTTTAAAAACTTGATGGTGTTATTACGAATAGCTAAGTTTTAAAAGAAAATTAATCAAGAATGCACTAACAATATCACAACACACGAAAGAGGTAAGTGCATCGATCGAAAGTAATATAGCTAAGATAACTCTAGTTTTTAAACCACAAAGAACTACTATTACTAATGAAATCCTATATAAATTTACCTAGACATTCAAAAGATAAAGATTGATTGGTTGGTTGGTTTAATGCTAAAAAGAAACAAACAATTGAACTAAAATTCCTAGACACATTTGTAAGGATAAATAATTAATGATGAAAGTAGGATTTAGGTAATTAATCCCTTTACGATGTGTACACACTAAATTGTTTATCTTGTTTTATCCCGAATTCCATATTTTTTAGACCGTAGATTCCCTAATATACATTATACTCTTTCTCAAGCAATGTAACTTCTATCCAATTTAATTAAAATAGGTGAAACTTCTCTCTATCCCATTCCATCAAATTGATTACATTAACATGTTCTTTGGAACCTATTATTTTGGCTACATTCACACCTAACTCGAACATCTCATTAAGGACTATCTCTAACTTCTTATACAAGACGTTTTATTCATGGAATGATCTAATGCATATAAGAATTTTTCAATCTTAATCATACATATAATCAAAGCTTCGAAAAATTGTTTGCTTTCGCAAAACACTCAATTCTGGAGGAATTAAAAATCCATGAACAAATCTAATTAAAAAATTTGAAACTCAAGAGTTAAAACAAGATTAAACAAGAATAATACATCTTAGAGTTCATAAAAACCTAAATCCTATAAAATAGTTTAGCTCCTAAACATAGCTTCAATCATATAAAGAATCATAAAGACAAAGGAAATAAGAAAACTCATGGTGAAGTTTCTTGAATCCATGAAATCTTGATGGTGAATGATTAAATCCTTTATTGAGCCTTGAGTTCTTGCCTTTAGATGCCTTCTTTTCCTTCAAACCTTGATGAAAAACTCCCAAAAGTGACCTTAAATGATAGTCTCCCTTATGACAGCTGAACGGAGGTCCTTTTTGGCACCACCACACTCAAAAACCTAAAAAATATTTATTTACGGAGTAGGGATCCATCCTAATCATAGGCAACATCATTCCCGTGATGTTGTCCATGATTCCCATTGACTTAAAATCACATGCATCATATGGCCTTGATGATGACAACTTGCAGCATTACTTGGTGATTTCGCGATATCTTTCCATTCTTCATCAAATTTCCATGAAATTTGGTACATAGCTTCTTAACACATTAGTATAGCACCCTGTAGCATTTCATAGCATTTTGAGATATATAATTACACCTAATTCCTTCCCCAATTCAACTACGTAAATTTTGGATCTCAATTGAGCTTGTCCTGCTGTTTCCTTTGTTCACTCCTCATCGTTCGCCAAACAATCATGGAATTTGGTGTGGCACACCCTTACATAATGCTCTAACTCTCTAATGTGGTTCCACACCTCTTCTAGCTCCATAATTATGTCTAAATGTCAATTTTAACTCAATATATTCTAAATCACATGCAATCACCCTTAAAATCAATTCAAACAAGCACTAAATCATAAATAAAATATGTATACTTTAAGAGTTATCAGTCATCTTAGTTTTTCATATATGAAAATTTTATTTTAAAGTTATTCATCAATAAAGATCTTTCTTCTAATCCCTATGAATTATGAATTCTTGCAAAAAAATCTTTGGGAAATTATCCTATTTAAAGGGTTTGAAGTTACCTATAAGTTTTAATAAAAATAAATCAAAATTCTGAAATTAAATAATACTAAGACCATAATTAGGCAAGTGAACTTATCTTATCATATTTTTATCCCACAAAGATTGTTATGGACTACTAGTGATCTCATTTTCTTTATTTCCAACCTATCTAGTTTACTTATTTAATTTGTAATAAACTAAATTAAGCTAAATAACTAACTAAGTAATAAATCCCAAAGAAAATTCCCTGGATTAAGATGAAATTAGTAAGTTAGTATCTAGATGATTAATTACCATAAAGTATAGTTTTAATTCATCTTTCAACCTCGATTTAAATGGTTCTTTAGATTTTAGTTAGATTGTTGACCCCATAAGGTGAAGCACACTTTTGCCTAAGTTATTCAATTCATATCCACCTTGATAATTTAAGCAGAAGTCCTTCTTATCTCAAAATATCAACTGAATGCATTAACATGTTTTATGGAACAAATTGTTTTTATTAGATTCACCCTAATCTAGAAATCTTATGTAAGCATATCTTTAGGTGTCCGTGAAAAATTCATTACTTATAAATTGATTTATTCGTATATCAGATCTCTTAATCTAGTCATATGAAATAAAATATTTACCTTGACCCTTATGTTCGTATGATAATCAAAAAATTAATTTCATTAATCTCATAGATCAATATTAAATCAAAGGAATAATATAAAACACTAGATCTTAGGATTCATAAACCTCTAAACCCTACAAGAATTTAATTCCTAAATATATCAAATGAAATAATAACAATAAAAGAAGAAATAAGGATTAGAAAGTTTATTCTCATGATGGTTGAATTCTTGAATCTTCAATTATTAGTGTTAAAAATCACTTTTCTTCTTTAATCCCTCGATGTTTTGATCCAATTCTCCATCTAAATTTACTCCAAAATATTGTAAACATGGCTTAGGAACATATCTTTTTCTTTTGAGGGTAACTTTAGGCTTCAAAAGATCCAAAAAACATATAAAGGAAAGACTTAAAATTTCTTAAATACACCACAGAGCCCAACAAGTTCATGGTTGTAAGCCTTTCAAGTTTTTGCTTCCCTTCTTTTATTCTTAATGA
The DNA here is from genome assembly GCA_028565735.1 of Pinacopodium congolense. Classification (NCBI taxonomy): domain Eukaryota; kingdom Viridiplantae; phylum Streptophyta; class Magnoliopsida; order Malpighiales; family Erythroxylaceae; genus Pinacopodium; species Pinacopodium congolense. The sequence continues at coordinate 11,163 of JAOXYD010250468.1, forward strand.
TCTCTCTAAGGTTTGTCTTATGGCCATGATATTATGGACATACCTTAATGACTTGATACTCTTTCTCCCTTTTTAGATTCTACAACTCATCTATCTCTAAAAGTGCATTCAATTATTCACTAAAAACCTTTAAAACATATGCATTTGTCTAAAATAACATTAGCAAAATCTTATTCATGATTTAGTAATTATACATATAAATTATATTAAACATGAAATTATCTACATAAAGCATGCCTAAAAGATGTATATATTAGGCATTATAAAATTTCTCCATATTTTAACTATTGTTTGTCATTAAAAAATGAATTAGACAACCCGTTCAAAATAATTTCAATAAAGAGTTAAAACCTAATTAAATATAAAAAAAATTTCAAGTCAATACCTTTGATCTAGTGCACGTATCACAACTCTATCATGACAAAAACATTGTTATCACAAGCAACAACATAATTAGTAAGAAGTAACTCTTAGTGTGCAATATCAAGTGTCAAAGAATTTCGTATATATTATCATTAAAACTTAATAACGAATGTATTAAACCAAAAACAAAAAACAAAAAAATTGACCTAGAGCATTTTAGTATAGTTAAACTAGTATTTTGACACGAGATTAGGCATCTTTTCATAAATGACCCTAATTACTCAATTAAGATGCTATTTTTAGCTTATTGGAGATATCATCTAACTTTTTGATACGAAGTTGAAAACCTTATCATGAAATCCTCTAATTACTTGGCTAGATCACCCTCTCAAATAACTAATAGTACCACTCATAACTTCAATCCTTTTATCATTATGAAGCCAGTGAAAATATACTCACATATCTATTTAAATTCACACATGTTTTTTTCAAATATTGAAACATTATAGTATACCATATTCTAAATTCATATAACAATCCTTTTAAAACATCCTTAGAAACCTATCATAAAACAAAAAAAGGGTCCCTTAACGCATGAAATTCACTAAAAATAAAAAGAAAAATAAAAATTTTAGGGTTGAAACTAATAAAGAATCGATCAATTCTTACTAATTCGAAGACATCAATTGTATTATAATGCGACGATTAGCAATTAATTAATAATCAAAATTATCTTAAAATCATTCTTAGAGTTTTTATAGGGTGTTTACTTCAAAGTGCTATCTTTAGGTTCCTTACAATCTATCTTTATTCTTCAATTAAGGTTAGAACTCAAGGAGTTAGTTTCTCTAAGAGTAGGAGCTTTATTTTCTCAAGGGACAAGTTTTGTGATTCAAGATTATACTTCTAGAGATCTAAAAGAAAGTAGAATAATTTTTTCCTCTCATTTTTTTCTTTTTCAAAAATTATGGTCTACTCTAATATTTGTTTAATCAAGGGTAGGAATATTTACTTGCACTTTCTTCTACGGTTAGTCCCATGAATGTACATTTATTCTTTTACAACCTTAGAAAGCAATATATAGAAGATCAATATTATGTGGTTTATAATGTCCATGGCATTTCAATTCACTTATCGAGAGACATCATTAATGAAATTCTCGATTTACCCATTCCTTCTCAGTATACCTCATATAACTATTTTATCCAATTTTGTAGCACACCTCACCCTATACCTATAAGAGTGAAAACTGTTTTTTACTCCTCTAGTGTTGAGGGAATTACACAAAGACCTAGTGATGCTAGAGATCTCAAAATCATTGCCTAATTCCATCATTTGTTTATTAAATGAAATTTCCTTTCTTTTAGCGGCCATTATACTGCCTTAGGTTTAAATGATTTGTGGTTACCTTATACCATGATGTTAGGAGAAGAATTCATTTAAGAGAATGCATTCTTCATATTATAGTTCACTTCTACTTGATAAAGAAGAAAAATCAAAACATTTTATATTGTCCTATTTTAGATAACATCGTCCATCATTTTTAGGTTCCTTCGATGGAATATGAATGCGTGTTTAAAAATTTCTTCAATCATTATACTCTTAATTGCGTAGGGGTATAAATTTAAGAATTGTATTACCTGATCACATCAGTAATGGAAACAACCTATTCATTCTTCGATTCATCTTGGTGGCGTTGATGAGCCTACTATGAGCCACTTTTTTTCTTTTCCAATTGATATGAAGCTATATCTTCTAAGCCTCCTGCTACTTCATTTAATGCTCTGTTTGAGATTGCCTTACTTCATAGGGACTTAGCTACTTTTTATTAAAACGTGAACATATTAATTTGTGGAGTATGCACATGATTTAATGATATTTACACCTTGGATTTGGACAAGTGATCTAATCCTCCTCCTTCTCCATTAGATGAGTGACATGAGAGATATTATTTATAAAATTTTTAGGATTTTCCTATTTTGATGAATTTTGACACATTTGGACTTGTAGTTTTATATGGTTGTCATTATTGTGTGACTATTTTTTTTATTATTGATGTTATTGGATATTTTTGTTTATGGTGTTTCTCCTATATTTTCACTTATAAATGGATTAAAATTTATGATCTTTGTTATGGGTGAAATTAATAGTGTTTTTGGATGGTATTTGTTGTATATTTACCACCATTTTGATTTTTGAATGTTTAATTTGTGTTTAGAAATGATTTAGTTTTGGATTCATGTGAATACTTGAAGAAATATGTAAAAAGGAAGCAAAAAACATCGAGTTACAAGACATATATGGTGGTCTAGTCAACCCCTTTCTAAAGATTTAGCAACCCCTATAAAAAGGTGAAGAAATAGGACATATATGTTGGTCTACTAGAGCTATACGTGGTTCTATATGAGCAATGCGTGGTTCTACAGGAGTAATACATGGGTCTGGACAAACCCCAATAATCTTTTATGATCTTCTTAAGATATTTGATGTTTTATTTACAATTTTACATGTTTATATTTTTTAAAAATCTTTTTATGATTCTATAAAAGGGGGAGAGGTAGATGTTATATTATGTTTCATTTAGGGGAAGCAGTATGTTTTTTCGAACCAAGGGTAGTTCCACATTTGCTTTGATGATGACAATACATTACTACTAATGGTTATTTGTATGTTTGATGTGTTATAAGCATACATGTGATGGAAACATATCATGGAGATGCAAGTTGGAGCCTTGGATTTGAGAGACATGATTTGGAGTTCAACTTGAAGCATGTGAAGATGGATGAAGACCAAGTTGATGGAAAATTGAGCATTATAGCCAAAGTATGGTTTATGTGATGATCAAATTCATGGATAGAAGATCAAGCTCTAGGATAGTGAATTTAATCGGCTATTTGTGTAAGTTTTATTGTAAGTTTTTTTATGGCCTTTCCATTACGTTCAAAAGGCACACAACATGCATTGCGCATTAATAGTTAGTGATAGTGCATATACAATGCATAATTAAAAGGATGTTATGTGTGAATGGTTTTTAAAGATCCTTTTCATACATGAAAAGGATTTTGAAATAGGTCTGATGTGTTTCTATGTGAATGGATGTTTGGTGAATGAGTTAAAGATTGTGATTGTAGTAAAATTTATATGTTGTAAGGAAATGTGTTAATTCATTAGATAATGTGTGAAATAACATGGTTCAAATGTGTTAATAATGTTGATTATGTTAAAGAGTATGTGAAAAAGATGAAATTGGAAATGTTATGATAAGATGTTAAGGTAAGTGGTTAAAATGAATGAATTTGATTGTGTTAAGTATAAGATTGTGAAAAATTGTATAAATAATTGTTAAGAATTATTTAGAATTGTTTGGAATGTGATAGAAATTTTTTTTGAATGATTTAAACATATATGAATATATTATGAGTTGAATTGGAATGAAATGGATGTGAATTATGCATGCAAAACTAGTCTAAATGATGGATTGCTCATGATGGCCACTATAATTAAGTTGACTAGTCAATGAGAAAATGACACCATAACATTCAAATTTGCAATGGTCATGACTCAAGCCATTAGACATGTGGTACCTTATTATGAACCTTTTCCACTCACATCTCTTCATATTTTTTCACGTTTCTTCGTCATATCCCCTTTTCTCTCACTCTCCTAGCTACCAAATCACATCTAAAGGGATCCCCTTACACTAAATCAAGTTTGTTTACTTAATTTACAACATAACCACTCATATTCTATGTCAATAACTAATGATTTATGGATTATAAATCTAATTAGGTCTTAAATGAGGGTAGTGGATTAAAGTCTAAATTTTCTAGGATTTTTCACTAAGATTTGAGTTATTTATTAATGTATTATGTTTTTTACAGTAGATTACCCTATATTTCTTATTCCTTACTCAACCAAATATTGATTATTTTTTATTTTTCATAAGGGTATGGATGGTTCATGCTAAATTCATGCTCTTTTTTGTGCAATGCTTGAAATAGTTGCCACTTATTGATGCTTTATTCTAAAAGTAATTTCTTTTTGGTACTTACCATTACATGAAAGAAAATATTGAATAAATATTTGGTGATATCATTTGTTTATTGTTTTTGGACATGGTGAAATTATTAATGATAGAAATGAATATGGTTAAGTTTTTAGATATTATTTAATTTTAATTCATTCTTATTTTTATATAAAAGTACTTAATTTTGTTATATTTTTCTTAATGATAGTTTTATTTTCTTATAACAAGATATGGATCAAAACATGAAGATTTTTATCAATTAGAGCAAAATTTCAAAGGGTATCTTAACTTAGAAACAAAGGAAAATAAAAAATAAAAAATAAAAACTCTAGCTCAAAAAAGCATGTCACGTTACATGTGACTTGCTCCTTCAATGTGGCATTAAATGGTTTTACAGCTAGAGCTTATTTTCCTTCAAAATGGTAGCCAAGAGACGTTTAAGAGAAGAGAGGAGAGACACGTTCTGGGAGTGCTTTTCTCCTTGAATGATATAGCGGCATCTTGGGTTTAATGAGAGGATGAGTGCAGTGTTTTTTATGAAGGATAACAAACTCCCTTCTTGAGACTCACACAGCCCTAGGAGTGGAATCAAGAGGATACAAACAGTAAAAAGGAAAAGGCAAGGCAAGTAAGTGGGGTGTCCTCCACTACACCGAGTGCCTTGAAGTACCGCTCCAAGCTCCACAGAAAGTTATCCACCTCCTTCGCGTTCCTTTGCCCTTTGAATGATTTGGGCTTCGGAACATCCATCTTCGAAGGATTGGTGACCACCGTCGGGACGACAATGCTCGCTCCTTGAACAATTGCCTTCTTGCAAATCACGAGCTCATCCTTGGTCTCCTTCAACTCGTTGGAAACCTTCTCGAGCTCCTCCTTCATGACCGCAAGCTC
>JAOXYD010250479.1:0-16443 GCA_028565735.1 Pinacopodium congolense
CCAATCCCTCAATTTTCATCCCTTTAATCATTCCAAATCACAAATTCATAAGTCAAGACATAAATAACTTCACATTTGCACGATAATCACATTAAAATCACTTATACTCGGAAATGATCAATTGAATATAGCTAACCCATTTACCATTATTCCAAATCACAATTTAAGAATGTATATGAAATGAAATTCAAAATTAGGCATGTGAAATGACTCTCTAAATAGTGGATTCCTATATATATATATATATGAATCGGGTCACAACATACAATGTCTTAGTGAACAAGGAACTTACTAAATTAATCAAAGGGGCTAGTGGACTTAGACAAGGTGATCCCATCTCTTAGACAAGGTGATCCCCTCTCATCTTATCAATTCACTATAGTAATGGAAATTTTGTGTAGGCTCATTAATTTATCAACCTCTTAAGATTAGAGCTTCAAGTATCATTCAAGATTTAAAAGGGTTAAACTTATAAGCTTATTTTTTACATATGATACTCTACTTTTCTCCAAAACTAATGCACACTCACTAAGTGTCCTTTTGGTAGCTTTGGTGGTCTCATCATCAATAGGGATAAGAGTTATATATCTCATTTAGAATATAGGATAATTTAGGTTGGCTAACTTTTATCATAGACTGGAATCAGAAATACCTTCCATTCACTTATTTTAGTATTCCATTTCTTCAAGGAAACATTCTTGCAGATACTTTTAACCTCTAATAGATGAGATTTTAAAAACAGTAAATAACCAATGTAATAAAAAATTAACTATTGAAATAAGAGAGGCTTGCCTTGTTTTGATGATGATAGAACAATATTTGAACTAATATTTTTTTATATGTTTTAAGTGTTTCAAAGATAGGTATTAAGTTGAAGTATGAAAGAACTTAGTTATGAAGTATCAATGTGGAGCCTATGGTGAAATAATGAAGATTCAAGTAATTGGAAGACTAAGATAAAATTCTTATAGGTTACCACTTGTAATTTTTTGTTGTAAGTCTTACTTTGTTCATTTTAACAGTTGATGACGCTCATTCATGCGTAATTACATACATAACTTATTATATGCATTTAAGATGTATAATTAAGAGGATTTTTTATGGGAAATGTTTTTATATTATTTTTATGCATTAAATTTTTTTTGGGAGGGTTTTCAACATGTGTATGAATTAAGAGAATGTTTTATAGTATTGGAATAGCTTCAGGGAGGTTTGGAATTTTTTTGGTTCAGGATGCACAATGGTGGTTAAACATAAAGAATAATGGAACCATTATGCATCCAAATTGAAAATAAACTATAAGGGCAGTACATTATTGGCGCCATTGATTCTCGATATTAATTGTTATTAATTAGAAGATTTTATGCACTATGGGCTATTTCTTATTAAAAAAAATATTTTAATGGTCTAAAGCAATGGGATATGTCAAAATACAACTTATTTGACATCTTACACCTATAAACAGGTGGTTTGCATTGGTTTATTCATCTAAGGATTTAGAAACCAATCATTTAAATATTTTTAGCATTGAAATGCTTTTGAAAAGAATTTTTGTTTGAGTTATTCTTTGTGAGTGAATTTTTGTGCACATTTTTGCATTTATATCATAGAGTTTGTGAGCTGATAGATAAACTAATTTGAACTTGAGTGAGACTGTTTTAAGTGTAACTTTTCAAGTTATAATAGATGTAAGGAAAAGGTTATCCTTAAGCCTTAAAAAGGATTGAAAAGGTTATCCTTGAGCCTTGGAAAAAGGATTTTGTAAATTCTAACATTGTACTTATATTGTTTGATAGTAAAAAATCTCAACAAAGTTTGTTCTTCTTTATAAATTATGTTTAAATCATTATTTTATAATAAGTCATATATTCTTGAAACTATATATGTTGGAATCATATTATTGAATTGCATATATTATGTGTTTTTAATTATCTATTTTCATAAAAGTGTTTGAATTTTTGGTGAACTTAGGAGTTTATCATAGAAAAATTTTAAGCCTCTTATTTCCTTACTCCCGCTACCCTTCTTAAGTGCCAAACTAGACTAACATTAACTTTGGTAAGAAGGGCATAATTAATCATCTTGGTGTTGAACTACCTAAACATATGCTGAGCAAATGTAATATTTTAAAGAAGCATTATCAAAACCATTGGTAGAATTCTTAAGAGTTTCCTTTGGTCTGGAAGACCATACCCTAAGGTAATGGCTAAAGTAAGCTAGGCAAACATATGCCTCCTTAAAGATGAAGGTGGACTTTGAATAATTCCACTAAAAATCATCAACAAAGTCCTTATGAGTAAAAAGTGTTAAAGGTTTCCGATTAATAAATACGTTTTACGTGTAAAATGGATCCATGCATACTATTTAAAAAATGGAAATATCTAGAACATTCAGGCCAAAAATTGCACTTTATGGGCATTGGTTAACATTTTCAATCTTAGAAACACAATCAAGCCATAGATTAAAGTTAAAATTGAGAATGGAGTTTCAACATCATTTTAGAATGACTTATGGGTCTTTAACACTCTTCTTACTTGGGATGATGAGCTTAATCCCTTGATGAAGTCTATCCCTACTAACTTATATTTCCAAGAGTTTTTTACCAAATATCTATCTATTTTAAAAGGAATTCCTACATCTCAATTAGCTCAACAGATTCTGAATACTACTCTTAGGCTTGGGAGTGATGATATTATTCTTTGCAATGGTAATTTTGATGGTAAATGTAGTAACAAATCCTATGAAGAAGTCATTAGACCTCATAATTCCAAAGTTAGATTGCATATATTTATGTGGCATAAATAGCTCCATCTTTAAGCTTTCTTCGTTCTTTGATAAGCCATCAAAGGCAGATTGAATGCATGTGAGAGTCTTAGTAGATTTCTTAACATCTCGAATAGTTATGTATTATGAAAGAGGGACAAAGAGATACTGAATCAATTATATTTCAGCTTCCACTACTCTAAATATAATTGGGACAATAATAAAAAAACTTTGCAACATATAAATTTTGGTTGGAGATTGGAATAACATAGTAAGGTGGTTTTAAAACTTTAAACTATTGAGTATTGGGGATAACTTTCTATACATAATTACACTAACCTATTTGGTTTACTCCCTATGGAAGAAGTGGAACCAATGATTATTTTATAAACAAGAAGATTGGAAGGAATCCTTACATATGATCTTAATTGAGAGAATTATACAACATATAGTCACTTATGGCATATATGAACAATCTAGTCCTATGATAAGGATTAATTAAAGGTTTCCTTTATAATATATAATCTGGAAGAGTTATAATTCGGTGTATATCTAGAGTTGTTTAACACTCAATGGGAGTATGACATATTGATGAGGATAAAGAGTGAATCAAAACTCTTAGACAGGCCATCAAAACTCTAAAAATGGGAGATGACAGAAAGTAAAATTGAATGATAATAGGAAGAAAGCCTATATTGATACGGGTTTTATAATCAATCAGTCAATTAGTTTGATTGTTTTTGGACTTTAGATTTAATAGGGGTGATATTTTTCGGCTTCTTAGCTACAATTAACTAATCTCCATGTAGTGTTTTTGCAACATCTAGCTCTTTTGCTCTCTAATCAAATAGCTAAAGGTTTTTTTATTCTAATTAGGCAAGTTTACTATAGGCTGGCTTTTTCTCACATTGATTGCCTTCGGTGGCTAGATTACATGTAAACTGAACGTGTTGTCTTGTTCAATGAAAATTTATTTCATTTTAAAATAAAATAAAATAATAATAAACTAATTAAATCATCGTAATATATATGAAATAAATCATATGGCTTTAAACAAAGGAGATTATGATTTATGTTTTGATGATAATAGAACATATTTAATACTAATATTTTACTTTTGGTCATTTAAAAAATGAAAAAGCAAATTATTCAAGCATATGAATCAATTGATCCCAAAGGCATGGTATGTAGACAAACCAATTACCAATTGATGTATGAATCTACAAAGAAACATTGAAAACCTTTCATTTTGTAAAATTATTGTAATTGTTTTTGTATCCTTAACTTCTCATTTTAATTTTACAGGGACTCTGCATGCAATAACATCTTATATTCAACTTCAATGCTTGTGCATTTTTCTAATCAATAAGGATAATATTTCTAATTTAAGCTTAGCTTAGAAGGCCGTTTCTTTTTAAATTTTTAATAGTTTTAAAAAATATATAAAAATACATAACCAGTCATTAAATAAAATAGCTATAAACTTGTTCTAAAATAACATTTTAATTTATTAATATGCAAATTAATAATGATTATCCATAACAAAAATTAAATTAACTAAATATATATATATAAGTGTTTATAATTCTAACAAAAACTAAATAGTGAAATATTTATTTGAACAATCACTAAGCTAGGGTGCTTTAGCGTTGTCTTTTTCTTTATCATCATCACTTCACGAAGAATCATCATCATTTGTTATAGTAATTAATATAATAATAAATTAATTGAATTATAATCACTTATTTGAAATAAATTATCTGGCATTGAGCAAAGGAGGTTATAATTTATGTTTTAATGATAATAAAACATATTAATACTAGTATTTTATTTTTGATGATTCAAAGAAAGAAAAAGCAAATTATTCAAGCACGTGAATTAATTGATCCGAAAGTCATGATATATAGCTAATCCAACCATCAATTGATGTATGAATCGAAAATGGAACACTTAAAACCTTTCATTTTATAAAATTATTGTAATCTTTCTTATATCCTTAACTTTGTCATTTTGATAATTTAGGGGCTCTTTATACATAAATATCTCATATTAAATTTCAATACATAAGTTTTTTAATTATTAATAATAATTTAGGTTTTGATTTTCAAATATCAACCTCTTGATTTTTAAGACAAAATTCAGAAACTTCTAAAAGTGAGTAATGTCAAGTTTTTATCAATATAAGGTGTTTTATGTTTTTGAAATACTTTTAAGTATTTAAAATTAATGATTTAAAGTCTTTTTAAATATTAAGTTTTGTTGGGGTTCATCTAGCTTAAGGGTATGGATAGTGTAGTTGAATAAGTTTAAAAAAATTATAGAATTATTTGACTTTAAGTTTTAGACATTCGGTTACCTTATGGGCTAACTAGGAAACCATTACCCAACAAAAGGGTTACAACCCAATGGTTAATGGTTGGTTTCAAAAGTTGTAAAAGGGTGGATTATGTACAACGAGTGGCTCGACCAGATGATACCATAATTAATAGGTTGTCTAGCTAATCAAATCTATCCAATAACTAGCTACTGTAATGGCTAGTTTGTATGTTTAAAAATTATTTAAAACCTTATAGGCTATAAACACTTGAACTACCTTTTTCTTTAAAAAAATTTATAACATTTTCTAAGAACATATTTGAGAGAGTTCTATAACTTATGCAATTTTGATTTGATTGTGAGCCATGAAGCATTAAAGTGAGCAAGTAAGGCTTATTAAAGTTTTAAAGTTCAATTAGGGAGCTATTTATTATGGTTGTTTAAGGTTTATGTTTACCCTTCACTATCAAGGAAGATTTTTAAAAAATTCCTTTAAATAAAGATAATGTTGACATACCTAGATGCATCAACATCTTCATCTAGATAAGAGGTCCAAAACACTAGTAGAGCTCCTTTCTTTGACAAATATAATTATTTAAATTGGAATTTTTTTAATAGCTAGAAGTATTGACTTGCCGGAGATTGTATCTAATGGCCTTGCATTTACTCTAAAACTATAGATAATGTAGAAGTTTCCAAACTAAGGAAACAATAGGATTCCTAAGTCAAAAAACCCATTTTTTCAATAGCGAGGTGACTCACATTCCTTTTATGTATTAGGAATGAGTCAATTAATAAGAGTATTTATGTTAAAGAAAAACTCATGCAATTTATCATATATTAGAATTCGCATGTAAGGGTATAAACTAAGTTAAGGAGAGAAATATGAACATACACAACAAAAATTATTTCAAATGAAGCAAGATGAGTGTGTATCAAGCATGTATACTAAATTCATTGACATTATAAATTCCATCAAATCCCTATTTAAAACTTATAATAATTTTGAGATGGTGATAAAATTTCTTCAGTATCTTCTAAATACTTGGGAAATTAAGGCAATGCCAATCCTTGAAGTTAATTATTAGATATGATACCAATGGAGGATTTTATTAAATCCCTTCTTTCTTATAATATAACGGTTAAGGAATCAAAAGAAGAATATGTAGCCTTTAAATGAAAAAGTTAGCATTCAAGGCTTCAAAGGAGGCATCAAGTGAAGAGGAAGGGACATCATTAGGTGGAACTTAATGAGGAAGAAGTAGAAATAGTTCTCATGATAAAAGATTTAAGAGGTTTCTAGGGGAAAAAATAAGTTCTCCAAGAAAAAGGATTTAAAATGAGAGTAAGGATAATAACAATCACAAATCAATTATTATCATTTACTTTTAGTGTATAAAACCCAATCAAGTTTCAATATCCTCCTCTTAAAGTTACTGAAACGTATGAAAGAAAATGAAGAGAAGGAGAAAAGAGATTATAATTTAAAAAAAAGACTTTGAAAACTTCCACCTATGATTATTCAAATTATTTGAGAAGTGATCAATTATAAGGAAAAGTGGCTGGCACTTGCTTCATATCTCATAGCGATGATGATGTGCCCTCTAGCTCTAAATATTGCAATAGTGAGCGATATCAAATATCATATGATTAGTTAAAAGTCATGATATCATGAACATAAAAAGGAAAAGTTGATCTTCTAAACTAAAAACGGCTAAAAAATATTTAGATGCATGCATAAGTGAAAATGGAAAGTTGAAGAGTTAATTGCACAAAATTAAAGCATCTAGAGTGTGATAATTATTAACAACCATAAATTAGATGTATTAAAGAATGAGAATAAGGCATTGAAAAAGGAGATCAATGCTCTTAAAGAAAATTTGTCTAAATTCACCAAAAAATGAGAGAAGTCAAAAAGCATGTTTAGAGCACATTAGGGTTCCAACTATAGCTGCGTAATTATATATAATGATTAAAGTGCATCCAATGTCGTGAATACTAATTTCCAGGGAAAAAATTTCATCATTAAAGAAGCTTGGTGCATTCTTATATAAATACATCCATAAATCATTTGCAGATGCTTCATCTTCTTGGCTTTATTCAAAAGGAAAATTTCACCCATTCATGAGTTATTCTTAATCAAGTCATAAAACTCAAAATTATTAAGGAAAAAATAAGCATAACTTTTATATAAATATCCAATTTCATATGCAATTTCATTCACAGTCATATTAATTTTGGCCTTACTTTCTTCTTTATTTTTCTCACTACTAAATCTTTTTATTTTGTTCTCTCACTCTCAATCTTTTTCCCCCTCTTTAACTCTATTTTTTTTTCTCTTTTTCTCCCTCTTTTTTTCTCATTATCTCTTTTCAATTTCAATTGATCATCATAGAGTTGTTTAAGTATTAAAAGTATAAGGGTAATTGGCTTATTATATTTCATAAGGATATATTTGTTCTTGAAATTTTCATGTATGAATTTTTTATTATATTTCCACGATTGCCAAAAAAATGTGACCAGTTTGTATGAGTACTTCATCTCTCAATACCTTATCTTTATACCTCTTATTGGAAAAAGGAAATAAAACTATTTTTCCACCTCAATCTCCCCCAGATTCATTAAGCCATTAAAGCTTTATAATAGGCAAACTAAAACTTTCTATAAGAGTAATGCTAGCTATATTTGTGTAGTTTCCTACATTAATGACCTTATTAAACCTTGTTATGAATTTAGCATTTGGTATGGTGATAGCTTGTCCCAAAACTATCAAATAATAATTTCTAACTATAACTCACTATGTAGTATGGTGAGTTAAGTTTGAACTACTAAGAGTTAGAAGGTTATTGTTATTTAAATGTTGTAATGGAAAAGAAAATAAAAACCCATGAAGTGATGATTAGTAAACAAGCTAAGAAGTAACAAAAGTAGCTAAAAGGTAAACACAACGCAAAAGACGACAAACTAATAACAATATCAAAGAAATGGGCTGATGGTATCGACAGGATTTAGGTACAATCTTCGATCCTCGAACTTAGATAGAAGGTACTTTAGATAAGGTGTTAACCTATAGGTTCAAACAAGCTCTCAAGACCTCAGTCCTTTGAAAGTAAATGAATCTAACAAGTTATAAAAACCCCTTAACTTTGTTATAATCTTGAATAAGTTTTATAAGTTTAATAGTGAAGAAGTATTAGGTTTTAAGGAATGCCTAATGTAGGCCACCTACTCAAAAGCTCAAAAGGTGTAATTTAAAGGTTTGAGACCTAGAAAAGTTGGTTTAAGTTTACCTATAAATCCAACTTGTCTATTGTTACTTTCGGAATTCGCTATGGACTATTACGTATCACATACTCAAACTTAGCATTTAGATTAGGAAATTATCTAGATGGTGATCAAGCCTAGAGACAGTATCTAATCCTTTACATTAAAGCTAAGTTACAATCCAACCCAAGTTTTAAAGCACCAAATTCAAAAGGACTCGATCACATTCTCATAAATAATTGCCCATTAAAATACCTTCAAACCCTTATGAAACTAGCCACACATGATCAAATTAATCAAAATAGAAATTAAATAAACCAAAACCTATACTTAATTCAAAGAAATCAAGGCTAAAAATTCAAACTAGTAATGCAAACTAAGGTTCAATACTTAATCTAATGCAAACTCAAGCTATTTATGCTAATAATCAACTAAACATAACCTAAATCATAAAACCCAAACTAATTGAATTAAAATCGAAATTCTAGCACACCAAAATTGAATAAAAACAAAAACTAAATGCTTTAAAACCTAAGAACATGCATCATTCTCAACTATCAAGTAAAACCCAATAAAAAACATCAAGAATAAATGAAAAGCCATAAGAGAAATCATTGCACATGCTAGTAATTAACAAAATCAGACCTGAAACAATAAAAAATTAAGCTCAAACAACTAGAATAAAGGTTGGACATGGAAAAGAAAACCATCTATTGATATAAAATCCAATATCCATACATTATCTATGAATTTCAAAATCCAAACTCATCAAATATTCAATTTATATGATTGAATGATAGAAAAACAAAAATACAACTCCCAAATCATTAAACAACTGAAAACAAAGATGAAAACTATTAATCCAAATATAAGCATAAACTCAACCTATAAACCAAAGAACATTGAGAAACTTCAAGAAACAAGGAGAAACATGCTGAAAAGTCCTAAAAACGACGTTATTTTGGCCCCTTATATGTGCATTGGATGGCTGCTAGGGCTTTGGGGATTTTATGGGAGTAATTTAGTTAGGTTTGCTCCTAAAAATCCTAAAAATGATGTTATTTTACAATTTCTATTTAACTCCCCAGAAATTGATAGCTTATGCCCCTTTTCGTTGTTTTTGATCTAACTCCTTCTATACACCTCCAATAGCTATGAATTTTGTTATGTAGACACTTCACATGATTTTTGTGGAACCCATAAATTTGAAAATGATCGGAGCTCTAAATATTCATGTAATGCATGACCCAAGTCACCTATATAAAATCTAGTGTTCAGCTGAGCTTGTCTTGTTCTTTTCTTTGTGCACTTTTCATGATTTTTCATATGGCCTTGAAATTTAGTTTTGATGCTCATAATATGATGCTCTAAGTCATCAAACTTATTTCACACCTCTTCTAGTTCTAACTATTCCCTAGTTCTACTCCAAATTTTTCTATTTTAACTTGTATTTATTTCTTAAGGTCAAATCTGCATGTAATATCAAAAGGAATACAAATAAGCATTTAAATTTAAAAATAGGGAGGAAATGACATTGTAACCCATATAGAAATAATGTAAAATGTATCTTTATCATTTGGAATATGTTCTCCATTTTTTGTTCTAATTTTTATTGCTTAATTTGAATATTTAATGCTCTGCTTGTACTAAACGTTTCACCTTCAAAACATACACCATCATCACTATAATTAGCTCAACATACCCTCCTTTTCATCTAAATCACTTCCATTCTTTGGCCGTCTATCATCTCTTATGATCATAAACCTCTTCTATAAGCATTAAGATGTAATATTCCATATTCCAAAATAATGAAAAGTTTTACATTTCCTTTTCAAGAGGGTTGAGAATCAATTTTATCGTTTCTCTTATTACAAATGTCCTCTTTAACTTTCAATGATTACAATGTTACTTTGTTACTTATCTTCCTTTTTGTAATTAGGCCTCTAAATTACTAATATCAGTGGGTATTGGTGGGATACTTTGATACTCTTTAATAGTTCATTTGGCTCTTCATCTCTTAAATTATATGTGCCTTCTCTTACAACTCTATATAGTGTTATAATTCTACCATATTAGCTATATCTTGATTCAGACCATTCAAAAAACTTGCCATAGTTTCACCTTTATCCTTCTTGGCTTGAATAATAGCTCCTTCCACCTCCTTATAGTAATTTTCATGGGAATCTTTTTGCGTTTAGCAAAATTGATTGAAATTGTCAAAGTCCACTTGCAACTGTTAAGCTTAAGTCCATCAAAACCTATCTCATTAGGGTCATCAACCCATAAGTCTGTCTGTTTTCAAATGCCTCATGTATATTTATGTTTAAGGCATTTCACTTACTTTCAACTTATAAGTGGTAGTATAATCAAAATAAAAATATAGTAAAGAGAGAAATATGACAAAAAACCAACCTTTTATTGCAATATTCACAAAAACACAATTTAAAGGAATTCAAGTTATTTCCTTCTTGAAACACTCTATAAACCTAAATTCCTTACAAATAACTTTCCCCATGAAGTTCTCAACTTACTATATGTTCCTCTTAGATACTGGACTCAAATAAGCTATTTATAAGCAAATAAAAACTTGGAAATTAAGCTAACAGATAGTGGATAGATTTCCTTGCATCCACTAAGATTATAAGTGGATGACATCCTTATTTGCTTCAGTACTAATTTCATGGGTGGTTAATATAATCTTATCACTTGTATGCTAACTAGATAAAACAATATGGAAGGATTGGAGATAACACCCTTATCTTAACTTTCTTGATATATATCTCACATGCTATATCATATCATTAATGATCTCCATCAAAGTTTGAGATATATCCAAGTTTCAAGCTTATCTATACATGTCAAACTGAAGCACGCCCACTGTCAATGCATGCCCACAATCAAGTTTGTTATCCATGATGTACTTATTTGAGTACCAATTCTTCCTTCTCACTAAGAATGTGAATGATGAATCCAATTCACCAAATTCAACTCAATCAATGTACCAAGGTTTCATATTAATAACCAAATTTGAAAATATACTTGAGTTAACCTACTTAAGCTATCTTGTTCAGGCATTCAAATTTCATCCCTTACTAAATATTTCCACCCATGAGTACTAATACATGATGACTCTCACTTAACCTCGAGATTCCACTGAAAATTCCCATGTCATCACCTACTCATAAGTCTTTGCTTTGTTCCTTTATGAACATGCATCATGTTGACCCACGTGGCAAGCTTTAGCCCAAGCTTTTTCACCATTCGCATGATTCCACAATTTGGATTAAAGGTTTAACAATAATCCTTAATTCTTTTTTAACCTTGAGAAAAACTGTAATTTCTGGTACAAATCTCTATAACAATGACAAAAATCTCCTCATCGCAATAATTTTCAATTCATTTTAAGTCTTAATTGTCTCTCATGATTTTTTAATTTATTAGTCACTAATTGATCCCCCAAATAATGGAATAATCATTAAAATCAATAATATATAGCTTTATGTTTTTCTCTTTAAAATGGAAATGGAAGATCAATTCCATCTTTTTCTCCCATTCCAATTAAGCTTTTGGATAATTTATATATATATAGCACAATCATTCATCTTTAAGGTACCAGGATTTTGATTCATACCATCATGGACTCTGGGCTTCCTTTAGATTCCATTCACATCTAACTCCTCTCTTAAACCTAAACCTACCCTCTTCAAACTTCTATGTTATATCAACTTCATTAGTTCTTAAATCTCATCAACAACTTCAATTATTAGGTTGTTAGATTATGACTAGGATACCTCCTGTCATTAGGGACTCGAGACTATTGACCTCTTTAAAATTCAACAATTTTATTGGATTACTTCTCCAACATGTCTTTCACATCATTACATATCATGTTCATTCTTTTAAATTATTAATGTATGGCCTATATAAAGAATGTGTTTTCTTCTTCTTCCTTTAATGTTGGACCACCTTTAGAAGACATATTTAAAATATGTAAGAATAAGTTAGTACAAAAAACAAGTTATACACTTTCTTACGTGTATAATCTCAAAAGATGTCAAATGACTCATGTTTCCCTCTTTAATTGTATTTTCTTAGTTCTAATCTCATACACATTTTCCTTTTACTACTCTTGGCTTCCTTCTCAAGTTATTTAAAGAATTAAACAAACTCAACCAAATATTTCAGTCTTGTAAACATCTAATATCAAGAGAAATAATGATTAAAGGGAGAAACAAGTCATGGGTTAAGTAAGGAGCAACAAAATTGAATGAAACCAAAATGGCTCAATGATTCAATTGAACTGTATTTGTAATAACTAAGATTTTAATCAGTTTCATCCAACTAGAATTGATCACACACTTGAACAACTAGATTTTAATCAATTTTTAATGTATCTACATGAATTTCTTTTCTTTTCTTTTTTAGTTTTCATTTTGTATTTTTTATATTTTAAATTAATGGAAATAAACTAATTAAATAAGTATTTTAATAATTTTAAAATAGAGAAAACAATTTGAAGGAACACAAGGATTGCACCAATCTAAACATAAACATTATAATTGAATTTTTATATTACAACCATGTGAAATTATTCAAATAAAATGCAAATTTTGTTCTATTTAAAAACCTAGTTTTGAAGGTATGAAATAAGGCGTTTAACACGAAGAAATCCTAAAAAATATAAAGAGATAGAAAAACTCTAAACAACAATATGACATAATATAATTTTTATTGAATCTTTAGAAACAAGAAGAAGTCTAACTAAAAAGAATAAGTAGAAATAAGGAAAAAGACTTATAGAATAAAAAATAATAGAAATAAAAAGTCACAAAATGAAAAGAGTAATCAAATATAATTTATGGTCAAGCTTTGATACCAACTTATGCAAACCCACCTACAAATAAGACTAAAACCTCACTACAAAAGCTATATCAAATTTATAAAAACATATTAATTCGTTGATTAAAAAAAAAATCAAGAACCAAGTTTATAAGTATTGAACTTCATAAAAAACAAAATCTTTGATAAGTTAAGAAATTCAATGAAGAACAAGAGAAAAAAATTCACAACTTAAACCTATTTTTATTGACTAGAAATATTCCTTTAATATAAGAGGCTATATAAAATATGTGAACAACTCCAATTACAACAGTGACAAGGATTCTTCCTTAAATTAAAAAATTTATTAATATTACTTGAATTGTAACTCTAATAGTTCTTATTTAACTAGGAAATTAACTATTAGTTCTAATCTAATTAGGACTCTAGTAAGATAATTTAGTTAGGAATATATATTTAAATTCATATTCCTAAAAGTATCCCCATTAGTATTTTTCTTATGAGATTGGAATTTCTCTTAATAAGTCTTAATCTAAGTACGAAACTAGAAACAAAATTTATAAGAACATATCAAACACAATTTGTACTTTATAATTAAGTAAAATACATCTTAATTAAAAAATAAAAATTTTAGAACACTAATTAAACATTGATCCATGAAATTAGCCATATTGTCTTAACTTGGATCAAGTTAACTTATAGCTGGTCTTAACGTCATCTTTGTAGTTTGATTTGCATATATGCCTTAAATCAACTTATTTAAAGCCTCTCTATTTTTCTTATTTCTATCTCTTGTAATTAGTTCATTAGGCATATTTAATTGATCTCTTGATTTTTTTATGCTTGCATCATATTTGAATTAATTTAATTCATCTATAAATAAAATATTTTTCATTTTGAAATTGTATCATTTTAACCTTAGTTTATGGTTTTCATGTTTTCTTTCTTGATTTTTAAAGACCTTCTCAAGGTTTTAAATGTTGAGCCTTTTTTATTTCTTCATTTATTTTCCTATTAAATTTTATCCTATCACATTGTTATTTATCAACTAGAAATGGTAAATACTTTTTAACAATCTACCTCTCTAAAACTCTACTTTTGGCTCAAGTTATCATAAAATCTCCTAAACCTTAATTATGTTCTCATTATGAATAAAAGCTATCATGATATGTCCATCAAGATTTTAAGAGATGAATTATCTATAATATGAATTTATTAATCATTAGTGGGTTCTAAACAAATTATCTTTAGGTCTCTTAGTTAAGTTAATGATAAAGTTATGCCCTTAATAAATTACATAACAATTATCAAAGTTTCATAAGCTTGTTTTTCATCAAAGGTGTAGTTCACTTTCATTTGCCATATAATGCTCTCTCTTTTTTTTTTTTGTACAACTAATGGGTGAATTAAGTGTTTAAAAAATTTCTAAACTTGAACCTAAACTGATTTTTGGTGATAGAAGCCATCTCTAGGTATAATTCAACCTAAAATGATATGAATGATTAGTTCAATGATTACAATATGAATATAATCAAATCCACAAGTAATTAGTTAAAAATGTAAAGGAAGAGAGATGCCAAATCAAAATTTTTATAGTGGTTTAATAAGAAAACATTTGCCCACGTCCACTCTCCAACAACTCGTTAGAAACTTCACTAATATCAATCTTCTTTAAGCGAAGAGGAATTCTTACAAAATAAATATTCTATTGTAAAGGTGAAGAGGAACCTTTTATAAATCTTCTTTCAAAGGGTAGGGGACCCACAACAATCTTACTTTATAAGGGTAACTTCCAAAGTAACTTAATTTTAACTAATCTAAACAAAATAAAAGCCCTCTCTCAATATGAATTACTTCTTAAATGGTGTCTTATTTGAAAATCCAATAACTAGGGCTGAAATGTGTACAAACATTTCTCAAGATGAAAAATCTGAATGGAAAATCACTTGAAATCTTTAGGGACCTAACACAAATAAACTTTTCTTAGATTAAGAACCATAAAAACCTAAACGCTTTGATCAAAAGCGCAAAGGTTAGTGTTGAAAGTTCAAATAAAGACCAAACTAGTTGTTGATTACTTTAATGCTTAAAACATCCATAAACCTTTAGAAAGATCATGCAGTCAACCTTTAGAGTCTTATTTATAGCCTTCTCAAGCTTAAAAATCCATTATAAATGTTTCCTAACTATTAGATATATAAAAAATATTGTTAAATAGTAGTTAGAATTAACAATTGTGTGCCTGCATGTTCAAATGCTCGACCACTTATTTTAACCAGTCAATCAATCATAGGTTGACACTACAATTGAATAGTTAACCAATCTACTTAATTCTTATGACCAGTCATCAATTGTTTAAGGATTGGTTGACCAATCCATCTGAAGCTCAGTGTTTTTATGTTTTTATAGACTTTTCAATTGATTCAAAACCATCTTAAAACATTTTCTGTCACTTGTGATTTAATTCACACAAGTTTTTAACTCTTCATAATAAGGATTTTAATGAGCAATACTTTTTAATTAAAATCAAAAGATCAAAATGTCTTGATCTATGAAACTTTGTATATGTTTTAAAACTTTTCAAGACTCCTAATTTCTCAAAGTTTTCCAAACTCTTCTAAACATTTCAAAAGACTAGCCTTGAAAAGGAACTTATAACTCCAAAAATATAAAAACCCTAAGTTAAGTAGTAGGGTACCTTAATTTTGGTTTTGATAAGCTATCATTCTATACTCCATTAAGCCTTAAGAGTGAATCAACAATTGCTTCACCCTTAGATGTCCTAAAACAGGGTGCTGTCAAATATTGATCCTCTATAAGATTTTTTTTTTTTTTGTAAATAAAAGGCTTCCATTTCCTGTCTTAAAGTAATGGGCCATTGTCTATTGGAAGAAGTTAGCACTTAAAGATGTTTTACTGATTAATGAAGATATGTTTCTATTCAAGTTTAAATTTGAGTACCTTGTGTAGAAAATCCTTGAATCAAGACCTTGGCATGTGTATAACAAGCCATTGTTCGTATAGAAATGGAAATTGGGAATCAAGCTAAAGTAGATAAAGCTTAAGCATATTCCCATTCGGATTCATAACCACAACGTGCCATTGGATTATTTTTTAATAAAAGGTTTAAGTTAGCTAGCCAACTTTATTAGGAATCCTTTTAATATGGATGAAGTGACAGCTTCAATAAAAAGAGTCAATTATACTAGGATATATGTAGAGATCTCATAAAGACAAATCCTTCTAGCCATTATACCTATC
>JAOXYD010250490.1:0-16443 GCA_028565735.1 Pinacopodium congolense
GGGCAAATTAGACCATTTTTCAAACGTTATGGGGTAAAATGGTACCCTGTAAAACATTATGGGATAAATTAAACCTTTTGTGAAACGTTAAGGGCCAATTCATACCTTTGCCTTTTACAAAGTGTTTGTTGTTCAAAAGTTTCGTAAAAGCAAATGTTTACAAACTTTGTGCAATTTCTTTAGCAAGCAATATATCGTTATCCACTACAAAGTCATTTTTATGGTATTTAAGTTGTGGGAACAAAGCTTTCAATTAATGGCCAGTTCTATAATTCAATCAAACACTGGAAAAAAGTGAAAGCCAGTTCAAAGACGACAGAAGATGCAGCACATTCTTTCACTTTAAACTAATTGATTTCAAAACCATCACTCTTGAATTACATTTTCTT
This sequence comes from Pinacopodium congolense, assembly GCA_028565735.1. NCBI lineage: Eukaryota > Viridiplantae > Streptophyta > Magnoliopsida > Malpighiales > Erythroxylaceae > Pinacopodium > Pinacopodium congolense. The sequence goes on from JAOXYD010250490.1 coordinate 390, forward strand.
TTACTTTAAGCCATTTTCTAAATTAGAGCAAAGGACCAACTAAAAATACAAAACAGAATCTGCTTGTCCTAACTTTTTAAACATCGGTAGACCAGGTTATCTCCATGCCTTATGTATGATTAACCATTTACACTTTTCAACCGAGCAACCAGTTCATCCTGCACATATGATGAATATGATCAGAAGACCTCGAATGGAAAGAATTCTCCAACATCACTGGATGTGTTCAGCTTTCGAAAAATATTTGTCCATCCATCCACACACATCAATTCATAAAAGTAATTCTCATGCTTACCTTTCTGCCTTTAGGTGAAAGACCTCGCTCCCTTAGAAGTGTACGAAGCCTCTCTACTGTCAGACACTGCAAGTCACCATCAGGTGTGCGGCTAGCAGAAGCAGAACCCTCTGGCCACTCAAAACAGTACAAAGCTTGCAATGAATGCGATATAACTTTTATCTCAAAGACAAAATGTTGATGACCTTAAGGTTTGCCCAAGAGAAATAAATTGTGGCGTTTAAGAACAATGGATATTTTAAAAAATATAGCTCCTTCCTAACAAACTATAAATATGTTCATGAAGAACTAGAACTAGTTAACTGCGGCAGTACAGGAAAAAACTATATATCTACTTTCAAATAATATATTCTTATTAGTCTTGTGATTATAAGGATTTAATATAAGCCCTAATTTTTAGGGAATAATCCCTGATCTTTAGGGATTTAAAAGATTAATATAATCCCTAATTTTTAAAGAACAATCACTGCTCTTTAGGGATTTTGGTTAACTGTATATACTACTTAGGAAGCTAAAATTTTGATAGCTTCCTAGTTTTGTGCTGCTTGGTTAGTATATATATTTTCATTTATAGATATCATTTAAATAAATGAGAATTATTTTAGAGAGTTTACAAATTGTTACATGGTATCAGAGCCTTCGGACTGCTACTGCTACAATCAGGATTTACAAAGCATTTAACCAGTGTATTGATTAAATGGAAAGAACTAATTTGAAATGGCTAAAATTGGCCTGCAGTTTCTAACTGGCAGAGGAAACTTGAGCAATTTATTAAGCACACTTCCTTCAAAAGAAGATCCTACATTTGAGGCATAAGATAAACAAGATTCCTCGGTGAAGTCCTGGTTATGAAATTAGATGATTCCAAAGATATGTGATTACATGTATGTTTCTTGATGTCGTCAGTGAAATTTGAGATGCTATTAGTTGGACATATTCCAAAGTAGATGATGTTGTTCGAATCTATGAGACCAAAATAAAAATTTCAGCAACCAAACAAGGAAATCAACTCATCAGAGAATATTCAAATCTCTTACAAGGTTTTGTAGCAGGAAATAGATCAGTACCAATATATCCAAATGCATTGTAGTCAAGCTATTGCAATTTTGAAACAATTCATAGACAAGAATCGATGTATGATCTTTTTAGCGGGTCTCAATGTGCCTTCTTCGAATGAGACACAATGTTAATCATTCGAACTAAAGAAGTATGAAGAAATGTCATGCTTGAGAATCAAATGGGAGGCGGTTCTGCTCTTGTGACCAATACAGCCAGAGTGAAAGGATCTAATGGTCCACAACCTACTGAAGGAGCTAGTAAATGGGCAGATTCATCTAAATCCTTCAATACTCACTACTGCACATATTGCAAGAAGCATCGACCCACGAAGGAACAGTGTTAGAAACTCAATGGTAGGCCATTAAACAAAAAAAGTGTGATTGATAGAAGACAAGTACATATAGCTAGTACTTCTCTTAGAGATGAAAGAGATTTACAAAATTCAATCTCTAAATTAAACAAGGAAGAGATAGAAAAACTGAATAATTTATTGAAATCCCTTGAGACACTATCCTCACCAGGTACATACTCACTAGCATTTCCAAGTATTCTTTTTCCTTTTGTGTTGCTAATGTCTCAGAGAATATTTCTTCAATGATGTGGTAATTGATTCCAGAGCCACATATCACATGACAACATTTACTTCCTATACCCCTTGTTTTAGCCACAGGAAGATAATCACAGCTTATGGGTTCATTACCACAGTAATAGGCCAAGGGGGCATTTACATAAACAATTTCCTTATATTAAGAGATGTCCTCTATGTTCCTATATACATGCAAACCTTATTTATATTAAAAAACTCACTACTGATTCCAATTGTTAAGCAACATTCTTTTCCTCACATCATGTGTTTCATGAATAGGGCATGAAGAGGAAGATTGGATGTGCTAGTGAGAGGGATAGGCTTTACTACTTGGAAAAACAAAGTAGAAGATCAACTGAGAATTCCTTACATCATTCCTTTTCGAGTATATTTTGTCATATAACAAAAAAAAAAATCTTTATTATCGCCGTTTAGGTCAACCATCTTTTACTGTCCTAAAGTTGATAAGATGAAGAAATATTTTTGATACTAACATTTTAGTTTTGATGCATTTAAAAAGATAGGAATATGCAAGCTGTGAATGCATACATGTTGGAGTTCAAGGTTGACATGGAGCAAGCATTGATGAGAGGATGAAGATTGAAGAACAAGTTTAAGAAGATCAAGTTTGAATAGACTTAAAATTATATCTTTGGTATGCAAGCTTGCTTGATCTTTATGGATGCTTGAAAAGGATCACTTTTGCATTTAGGACTTTGGTCAAAGTTTTTAGTTTGGTTGAACTTGTAATGCATTGTACATTAGGATTTGGTTTAAAGTCTAGTATTGGCATGAAGTTTCATAATCAAGAGGAAATTGCGTAAATTGCTTTAAAAGAAGTCCTCTTGATGAGTTAAAATGCTTTTGAGTTTGTTTAAGTTTGATTGAATGTGTGTATATATGCTTGAATATGTTCTAAGTCAAGATTGATAGGAATTTTGATTTTGAAAAAGTTTTGGAAACTTTTAGAAAGGTTTTGAAATTGTTAAGTATGAAAATTTTCATAAACAAGGCAAATTTTGTGATTGAATCAATTGAAATATTTTTGGAAATTGAAACAGCCTTGGAACCGGTTTTACAATTGTTGTAAGATGTTTTTGGAGTGAAAGAAATTCTTTTGGTATGATTTGGAATGGTTTGAAAATGATTTAAGTAGAAAGTTAGAAAAAATGTGCTAAAATTGTTATAAATCAAGACAGTTTGATTTTGAGCTTAATTATCATGTCTTGGCACTCAAATTCACTTAAGGGATTTTTGTAACTTGTTTGAATTGAATTAGAAGTGAAAGAAAATAGTTTTGGGATGTTTTTACCAGTTGAGAGAAGTTGGAACCTAGTTTTCCGTCTAACTGGTCGACAAATGGCTAAAAATCGATCAATCGGTATGTCTGTTAAAGCATCAATCAATTGACCAGTAGGAAAGACCAATCGACCAATGACTGGTCGATCGGTGCTTGCCATAGGTCGACCGATTCATGTGTTTCCGGTGTAATGGTTAGTTTTTACTTTCAGTTTTCAATAATTTTTTCATCCTTCAACGGCTAGTAAATGCAACCAACGGCCATTTGAGCTTCCAAACTCTATGAATTAAAGGTATATTGCTTTTAGAACAATCTTTATGCAATTTTGAGAGTGCATTGAGCATTGAAAGCGATCTACATCAAGTTTTGTGTGATATTGAGTTTCTCTTGTTCATTCTTCATCTTTCAAGGTTTAATTTCGGTTTTATTATTTGTAATCCATCATTTCCTAGTTAGATAAGGGGTTGTTTGGTAAGGATGCCATTTTTTGTTTTGGTTTTTAACACAAAAATCGAAAAAGACAACACCTTAATACAACACAAAAATCAAGAACAAAACACAAAAATCAATACAAATATATCGAAACTACAACTAAAAACCACAACCCACAGCAATACTAAACGACCCCTAAGCTTTCAAGAGGTTTATTATTTATATGTTTCGTTATAGAAAGCATTAGAAACATTTGTTTATTGAGCTTTAAGTAAAATACCATTAAAGGTGTATTTTTTGTGTTCAAAGGGGACTTTCAATTGTGCTAGTTGGTTATTATTTTATAAGCTCGTCCTTGACTTGAAAAAGAATAGTTAAAGGCTCTTCTTTACCTTTCATAAAGTTATTATGGTTAAGTGTTGAGATTAGTCTATATTGTTTATATTGTTAGATGAGCATTAAAGAATGTGTCAGAGTATTGGTTTTGCATTGGCTGCATTTTGAGCCCTTTTGCAATGATTTTGATCAAGCAATTGTATAAATTGCGTAAGCCTGAATTGCACTTGACAGAGTGATTTTTGAGGATTTGATTTTGTAAGTTAAGTTTGTGATTTTGGTATTGATGAAGGGGTTACTCTTCACCCTTCACAAAGGAAAATTTGTATTGAGTTCCTCGTCACCCACTTGAAAGAAGATTGTGTTTAGATTACTCTTTACCCTTAAATAAGATTGTTGGATTACTCTTCACCCCTTTTGTATATAGAAGATTGCAATAAGAGTTCCTTTTCACTCTAACGAAGATTTGATATAGTGAAATTAAAACATTTATGTTGGAAGAAGACGTTAGCTAAAAGTTGGTTAGCCAAACCTCTATAAAAGTTTTTGTATATCCTTCTTTCCCTATCCTTTGAATTTTATGCATTTATTTATTTATTTATAATTGCTTGAATTTGAATTATTTGGATTGAATTGGCATAACTTCTGTATAGGTTGAATTTCATTTTAAGGATTGCATATAATTGAAAATTGGTTTAGATGGCTTAAGCTATTAGTTTTTTAAAAAAAATTAAAACACCCAATTCACTCCCTCTTAGATGCCATAGGACTTACATCTTCATTATTCAAAAAGTCAATTATTCGGTTCGTTTTTCATTGTCATAACTATGATTCACCCTCTCTTAGATGCCATAGGATTTACATCTTCATTATTCAAAAAATCAAAATTTGGGTTCGTTTTTCATTGTCTTAACTGTGAACTTGTAAAATATAAACATACTTATTTTTTACAAGCAACATAAGAATCATTTTTGCTTTTCTCTTGGTTCAAATATGTTTAGTTCTAGGAAATTTTATCTCATTTTATTGATGATTGTGTTTGAACAACATTGATGTATCTTATGAAAAATAAATCGAATGTCAACATTGTTTTCCTAACTTTTACAACATGATCAAAACTCAATTTGATGTGAGAATTAAACAGTTCAGTTATGGTAATACCAAAGACTATTTTAATCAAACTCTGTTCATTTTCAAAAAGAAAGGGTCATTCATGAATCCTCTTATGTTAGTACACCTCAACAAATTAAGGTGGTTAACGAAAAAATGGCCACCTTCTAGATGTTATAAGAGTATTATTGTTTCACAAAATGTCTCTAAACAATATTGGTAAGAAGCAGGCCTAACCGTTGTTTATCTCATTAATGAACTTCCCACAAAGGTTCTTGATTTCAAAAGTCCAATTGATATTCCCCCCTCAAAAAAAAAATCCCAAATTTCATTGCCTCAAACAATCTTATTCCTAGGATCTTTAGGAGTGTTGCTTTTATTCATGTTCATTCTCAAAATAAGGAAACACTTAATTCACGTGCTTTTTAGTGCATGTTTGTTGGGAATTCTACACAAAAGGGATATAAATGTTCCATCTACAAGCTAAGAAAATTTTTATTTCAGTTGATGTTATATTTGATTAATTTGATTTTTTTTTCAATAATCCTATTTTCAAAGGGAGATCTCAAGTGACAACATAGTAAAGGACTTATTTTTTCTTGATTATCCCAACCATCCTATTGTAATTGTTCCAACGAAAAACAATTCAATATCCTTCTAGTCAGCCTATTCAGTATATTCCTCTCCATTTTATATCAATTGCTGAGTCACCTAAGTCATGTAGAAGAATGAAGGATACACGGGGACAAGTTAAACTGCTGTAGGCTTATTCTAGGAGGCAAACACAAATCTCTCAATCTGTGGATAAACCGTCTCCTCAAATAATTGTTCAAATACCTGAAACATCTTCTAGACTTACTGAAAATATCATACCACAAACTGACCTTTCTCAACCACCTGATAAACCTGACCAATCAAGTGGTAATAACCTACCAATTGCCCTTATGAAAGAGACCAGAACACACATACTACATCCACCACACTTATGCCTACCAAAACCTATCCTAATGTCATAAAGTCTTCCTTAACAACCTTCATACAATTCCTATTCCAAGACATCTATTCAACACATTAGGAAACAAGAATTGGAGGATGCTATAAAATGGAAATGAATTTTTCTGGGGAAAAAAAGCATGGGAATTGGTTGAATTGTCAAAGGGAAGAAGTTAGTGGAAAGTAGATGGGTTTTCATTGTGAAATATAAGTCCAACAATTTTGTAAAAGATACAAGGCTAGGGTGGTTACTAAAGGGTATACTCAAACCTATGGCATTAATTAACTTGAGATGTCAACTCCTATTGCTAAGACGAAGACATGCTATTATCATTGGCTGCCAATCTTAGATGGAACTTACAGCCATTTGATAAATGATTTTTCTTCATGGTGATCTAAAAGAGGAAAATTTGACATCATGGAACACAAGAAGTTAAAATACTTTCTAGGTATCGATGTGGCACATTCCAGGCAAGGAATGTTTACTTCACATCAACAGTACGTAATTGATTTATTAAAGGAAAGATGGAAGTTAGATGTAAGCTAGTTGATACACCCACTGAGTTCAATCATAGACTATGGGATGCTCTGGATGATTCCATGGTAGATAAAAGTTCTTATCAAAGAATTGTTGTTAAATTAAGACCAGATATTACATTTTTTGTAAGTGTTCTCAGCCAATTTATATATACATTATCACAAAGAAATGCATCTCAACATAGTATGTCAAATTTTAAAAATACTTGAAAGGCAATCCTAGGAAAGGAATCCTGTTTAAGAAAGCAGAAACTATGACTTTTAGAGGCCTACGCTGACACTAATTATACTGGTTTATTAGTAGTCGAAAGGTCAACCTCTGGCTGTTGTACTATAGGTGGTAAACTTGTAATATGTAGGACCAAAAAGCAAAATATGGTAGCCAGGTCAAGTGCTGAATTTAAGTTCAGGTTGATGGCATTGGGAATATGGGATTTATTATGGTTAAAAATAATTCTTGATGATCTGAAAATAAAATAGGAAGACCCAATGAGACTGCTATGACAACAAATCATTAATCAGTATTGCACATAATTATTTACAACATGATGAAGACCCAATGAGACTGTTATGACAACAAATCATTAATCAATATTGCACATAATTATGTACAACATGATCAAACAAAAAACGTTGAGGTTGACAAGAATTTCATGAAAGAGAAATCAGAAAGTGACTTAATCTATGTCCCTTCTGTTTCAACAAAAGATCAACTAGCAGATGTACTCGTAAAGGGGCTACCAAGTACTATGTTTTGAAACATTGCTAACAAGCTTGAGTGGAAGATTTCCATTCACAGGTTAAGAGGGAGAGGGGGTGTCAAATAATGTGTCTTTATTAATCTTGTAACACTAGATGATTTAGTTTAATCCCAAATCTGTGACGACTAATTTCTGATCCTTACGGATCTAAAGGATTTAACATAATCCTGGATATTTAGGAAGTTTAAAAATTGGCTTCTATTTTAGGAATGTTCAGTTAGTTTATATATACCTGTGCATATAAATCGCTTGAATCAATGAAAATTATTTCAAAGAGTCGTGATATCTATATCAAAGGCTTCAATCTTAGTACACTCTAATAGCAGTTAAAAAGATGCTCATCTGTTGCACATTAGAAAGCTTAGAAATTATAAGCAATACCCTGATTGACTAAATTCAACCAAATATTTATGAAGAAATCGTATGGGAAACTAAATTTTCATATGTTATGGAGCAAAAGGGGATTTCTTATGTGCATCTATCAAGATACTATCCCTCCATAGACATGTAATGAATTTTAATTGAATAACTAGCCTTAACTCACTACAAATTTATGATAAATACATGCAAGAACACGAAAAAAAACATAGATTTTACTAATATTTTCAGAGTGAATCATAAATACGAATGCAAGCCAGCGATGGAGAAATGCACAAATCAGGCACCAGTTGCTCACCTTGTCGAGGACCAGGTTGATTATTGTTTCTCTTGGCAGATGCTCTGCCATCCAAAACCCTTTCCGATGCCCTAAAGACATGACCAAGAAGCATTGAATAGTATAGATATGATCATGTAAGTAAAGTGAACATGTATTTCTCATCAAATAATTAATAAAGAATCTTTTTTAAATGTTATTCTTGTAAAACTACAAACAGCAGAGCAACAAAACCATGAAATTAGATCAACAACTTCAAGAATATGACTACAACATAATAGTTCACCAAACATATACATAGGTACTAACAAGAAAGTTCAAGTATCCCCCATCCAATTAAGGTGGAAATATCACCTCTTTCGAGATCCATCAGTTGCATTTGCACCCTTCACATCCTTGGAACTGGATTCAACTTTCTGCTTCTTAAGCTGGAGTGATCTTATCAGTATGTTTGTTTGATTAGTCTTTATCTGTTGACCCTCTAACAACAAATAAGAAAAGCTTAACTTTCGGAATCTCAAATATCAAATAATAGTAAAAGAAAGAGCAACCTAAAGAAATATTTTCTACAACAATTAAATAGCCCTAAGTCAAGATGTTGTAGGGAAAACATAAATATTGTAAATTATAGCCACAGGCAAAAGAAAATTTCTTTTTTAGATAAATTTGTTTCACTCCTTTGAAGTACATGAAAGTAATATAATAAGAAGCTCCCATAGGTAAGAGTAAGTGGGCAAGAATACGTCACGTATTATTTTTCAGAACAATAGTATTATTAACTGTATGATCATTAGACATACAATTAGTATCTACTATTCACCTATCCACTTCAACTTGAAGGGCTCAGATCAATCCAACAGAATAAAGGACACAGATAACTTTAAAGCTCTTAAAAATATAAAGTCTTCTACACATGCCACAATACAAGAAAGCCTAAAATTTGAAAATAAAGGCAAACCTGGAGGCCAGGTGTCATGATCACAAATATAGACATGCATGCCACCCTGTGCAAATGAAAATGTGAACAGGCAAATATTATAACAAAGGGAGACAAAAATGCAACTGTAACTATATAAAAGAAATGAAAATGGGGAATCTTGTTTAATAAGGTACTAGATGCCTAATGCCAAACGCACAAAAAAGAAGATGTCAAACAAGGAGATGGATTTCAACCATAAGTTTTCGAATCTCCATGATTTTTGGTCCTACAACAATGTTGTTTCTCACCATGGTGTAGGGGAGTAGTAGGTGAATAACCTCAGATTATTAAATAAACAGATGAGGATGATGAAGTAGTTTTATATATGATGTACTTCATTCGTTAACTTGTCAGGATTAAAAAACAATGTAATGTAATGATTGCATATTTGCCTTAACCAAATCCCTTTTATCAATACAGTTACATTTAGACCGACAATATTGATATAATGCTCATCATCACATTGCATTGTCCCTTAAATTTCATCTCCAATTCCATTCCATTGCACCCTGCCAAATCTTGCCCAAGTTCATCCTTTACATTAAAGATAAAAATTAAAACAACACAAAACAATAACAGAAACAAAGATACACCTTCAATTACATCCACAACCACAAACATACGTACAGGCCCTTGGATTTTAACACTAACCCACCAGAAAGACAGTCTTTAAATCATGTGCAATGAGAAAATGCCAATTATGTCATTGATCACGTAGCATTATTAAGTATAAAGAATAAAGAAATAATTTTTCCAGACACAACAATCTAACACTGGAAACAAATCCCATTCCAAGACCAAAGACAGGATAAACCACGAAAACTTCATTCCCACAAAATTCCGAACCGAAGAGAGAACACCAAACAAAATAGATTCGTAAGAACTAAAATTCAAGACTTGCAAAAGTTTTCCACACTTACTGAGAAAACAAACAGAATCCCAATTCAATACACAAAAATTAGCGCTTGGAGTGGAAGTTGAAGTAACAGTAAGAAGAATTAAGTACAGGGAGTAATGAAAATCACCGGATTAGAGGAGAGACTGGTTGAGGATAAGAAGCCGCGAGAAGGAAGATTGGCAAGGAATTTGGAAGCGCCACTAGCCGTTAGATTTGAATCCGATGGAAGGGAAGTGGAGTCCTCCATGAACTGGCACTACAGAAAAACCCTCGCGCTACAATACGAAGTTGGGGAGAGAGGGACAGAAAGAGACGCAAAACAGCAAAGACCAACGAGGACTCGATTGTCAAAGATCAGTCAAATGGGCTGTTCGACCTATATCTGCGCACGCAAAGTACAGAACGGCAGTGAATTTAGCCTTAGAACCGTAAAATGCTTTAGGTAATTTTTTAAAATTGTAAATAATTTTTAAATTTTATAAAATTTATAAAATAATTTGTTAATATGTTGCCGTGATAATATTAAACTTTATTTTAATTAAATTTAAAAAATTAAGAATAATGTAAATTTAAAATAATAATTAATTAACTCTTTATTTGTATTAATATCATTTTTCACATATTTATCATATAAATAATGATTATAATTAATATAAAAATCGTTCAGTTTATATAAAAATATAAAATTAAAAATAATACACTTAAAATATTATAATTGATTATTTCAAAATATCATATAAAAATAATAATTATAAAATTATAAATTTTTTTTTAAAAAATAAAATCATAAGCATTACAATAAAAATTCATGTTGAAGCATACAATAAAACGAAAGTGAACTCTAAAACAAAAACACTTATAGTTAAGCATTTTATATTTATATTACATGTGTAAAATTTAATATATACATTAAACACAAGTGAAACTTTTAAAAAAGAGAAAAATCTAAAAAACCTTAAACTTCATTTTATGGTATATTTGCTTAAATCATACTAATCCGAATTTTTATTTGATATGAAATCCTCGTCATTAGGGAGAGTTTCATCATCCTTATCATTTAAGTTCAATACACCAAATGATATATTTATATTCTCTCAATCAAAAATTTTTTTCCAAATCACTCATGTCTACAAAACTTTGGTTCCTTATAAACTCAATTTGCTAAAAGATTGATATGATTAAGACAAATTAGATTTATACATCTATTTATTCTATTAAGAATTCTAATAAATAAATAAATAAATAAAATAATTAAGAAATTTTTAAAAACTATATTCAACTTAATAATAACAGCATAACTTTCTCAAAATTTCAAATTGTATTGAATAAAGATTACATCATTTAATCTCTTATGTTCCAATTTATTTTTTTAAGAATAAATGAATTCAAATTCAAATGTGTTTTAATTCATTTTACACCCATTTGCATTTGAATTACAAACCTTTATAATTATGGAATACTGCTTTTGAATTGATTCCATTAAACAAGTGTAAGCCAACAAAAAATATTCTTATAAGTAAAATGAAGTGATAGTTAATTTTAATTAAATAATAAAAGTAAAGCATTGTATATTTAAATTAAGTTTATCTCTTTAGCATATTGCAATAGATATCCCTAAATCACTATAAATATCCTTGTATACCTTCAGTTGTATACTAAAGAGGCCACACATCATCTTATGTAAAACAATTATGGTACTAGTTAATAGCATTTCCTATTAACTTTAGTTTTCTTTGTGAAATTTAGTCTAAAATAGACATTTGAATTTAAAAATGTCCTAATAACAAATAGCTGAGAGTAAAGTTATCGTTTCCATCTCTCAATAATGACTACAAGGTAAGGAGTTCACAAGGAAGGTCGATTTTTCACATTAGTTTTGACCGCTTCCTTCATCTTTTCTATGGCATCATAAAAATATCTCATTATTACCTTTTTAATACTATCAATAAAATAAAATACTCTCATCAAAAGCTCACAAGCTCGGATTATAAATTGGCATTGAAACTAAAATTATGATCTTCAAACATAATCTTAAAAATTTCTAATCCTGCATTAAACATAGCATGCTGAGATGTAACCCATTTATCCTTTGTAAATAATTTTCTCATCTCTTTCTTTATTTGAATAAAATATTAAAATGATAAGAAATTAGTTACAAATTTTGTAATGGTTGGCCAATATAATTTCTTACTATTTAAAAAATCCTTTCTCATCAAATTCGAAACTCGAACATGATTATAAATGAACTTTCTCACTTTTTTTACTTTTAACACAATCTCATAAATGACAAGAAAATAGTTAACATCTCCCATATTTTTTAGCATCGAGTTAATTAAATGTGCAATACAAGGTGTATAATAGAGAAAAATATACTTGTTTTGCAACTTCTTCCCAATTGCTTTATAAAAAACATCATCGTAACTAATGAATTGTACAATATTTTCAAACCCAATTTCGTTCACAACTTTATTAAAAAATCAGTAACATAGTATCGATAGTCCTTGTAAGGTAAAATACATTAATTGATTTCAAAAACATTATCCCTTTAATAGAATAAACTAAAAATTTCATAATAAACTCTTGTCTCCTATTTGTCCAACTATCATGTATGATTGAATACCTATAAGTTCCTAAGCAATTCTTCTTTTAAATAAATAATTTATGGGGATGTTTGGTATTATTGTTAGTTATGATTTTTGTGTTTTTGTATTTTTTCGATTTTTGTACCTTTTTTAGATTTCTGTACTATATTAGTGTGTGTGTTTTTTTTAATTTTTGTACTATTTTTTTAGTTTTTTTATTTAGAAAAACAAGAAAAAAAAACCACAAAAATAAATGATACAAAACAAGCCTTATAATTTTAGTAACTAAACTAATTATAATATTACCTCTATAGTCATCAATTGAAGGAGTTTTATATTCTTAACCATAAAAAGCAATAGCATCCATCGTAGATTGGTAATAATAAGACTAGATTGCATTAAATGTCTCTTTAATATAGTAATTCCCTTATCTTTCAAATACGTGTTATAATATAATCATATTGTGTGGTTTTTCATAGTATGATCTATTCTTGTATGAACCTAAGTTAGATTATCAAATCTCCTCAAAGAGACTAACTTGCCAGGAGTACTTGAACTTTCCTTCATTTACATGCAAAAAGATACACAGTTGATTAAGTACAATAAATTAATCGTAACTAGTAAATAATCATAAGTCATTAAATAAATTCTATGTTTCGAAATACACATACAAAAAAATCATATCAAAAGTTAGTGTGTCTAAGTTGTAAACATGCATCCATGATTAAAAAAATGTATGCAATCTATTGATTTAAAAGTTAGAAAAAAGTTAAGTTAGCTCCTAATTGTATTTGTAAAGAGTTAATTTTATAAAGGGGTTCTTAATTAATTAAAATTTTTTAAAAGTTCCAAATTATAAAAGGCATAAATTGAGGAAAACTAAAATTGGACAAATCAAATGCAATTAGTGATTAAACTAGCTTAAATTTACTTCTAATTTCATGAAAATACATTCAATTTTTAAAAAATTTGGGGAATTTGGCCAAAAATTAAAAAATCTCAATTATGAAATCCTAATTATATGGAAATTCAAAATTGATGCAATTTAAAGACATTGTATGAAATTAAACTTTTACAATGCTTATAAATAATGAATTTAACCCTAATTGAAAACTAATTGTATGAAAATTTTGTAAAATTTTAAGATCCTAAAATTTGTAAAGGTCAGTTGAAATGTAGCTAATTAGTTGAGGGAGAGTGATCTAGAGGTGGAGAATACGTTTAAGAGTAAGCACTATCACCAGAAGCTTCATCGGAGAGCAAATTTGCCAAAAAAAATAAGGAACATCATGGAGAAGAAAATATTAGACCTTTGGAGAATTTCTTGGGAAATTTTCTATATTGGGAATGGAAAACTAAAAGACATAGAACATGTAACACAAAAGGAGCAAAATTTCTTTTGAGTGAGGAGAATTTGGTTGCTAGAAGATTTTGGAGGGGGAGGAAAATGTTTTGGTGGAAATGAACTATCGAGAGAGAAGAGGGGAACTTAACATTTTGATTGGTTGGTTAATGAATCCTAATTATCGATCAACCATCCACTGGTCAATCAACTTAAGCATTAGTTGAGCTCTCATCGGTCAATCGATCTATACACTAATCGACTAATGTACAATGAAACAAGTGCATACCTTTAAAAAAAAATTCATTTTTCCAATTAGGTTTTATCACATACTTATTTTCTATTTTCAGTCAATATCAATAGTATCCAACTGTATTCAATGATAAAATGGTACAGAGAAATGCAATACTGTTTTCCAGTTGAAACGACATGGTTGATATGGTACATTACTCCAAACACTGCTTTGTTATATAAATAAATAAATTCATTTTAAATTTTCTATAAATTAAGGAATTATTTAAACAAAGTAGAAATTTTTAAGCATATAAAAACCCCACATTGAGGAGTTTTCTAGTTTTCATAATAAAAAAGATATGCAAAGTTTATTATAAACAAATATTCTTTATATTTAGAGTAATATTTAGTTGTATGTAATTAACTTAAGGCTTATTTAGTTCAACTTCTATTTTTAGTTTTTGATTTTGGTTTTAGTTTTTGGTTTTTTCTTGTCGTTTTTAGTTGTTATTTTTAGTTTTTGTGTTTAGTTGTTATGTTTGGCCTTGTTTGGTATCATTGTTATTGTTTGTTTTTGTTTCTTGTTTTTAAAAACACATAAACCAATAAAAATAGCACAGAAATCGAAAAAGACAACATACTAATATAGTACAGAAACCTAAAAAATAACATATAAACTAATAACAATATCACATAAACTAATACACATATACAAAAACAAAAATAAAAAACAGAAACGAGAAGTGATACCAAACGTGTTCAAACATAACTATTGTAATTAAGGAAACCCATGAATCTATGTCTATGTGTGAGACACTCAGTTTCTCTAATTTGCAGTTCAACAATTATCTGAAACGACAGCAAGCTCAATGTCTCTGAACATTTTGAAGCTTGGCACATCGAATTCACAAGTGAAAATTTGTAAGATATCCACAATTCTTTTGGAACTATGTTGAGCAGAGAAAACACAATACTCATATGGCGAAATTTTTAAGGAAGCAATTGCAAAACCAAATCTACTGTACTGATTTACTTTAGATTGCAACTAAATAATGAATATATTCACCAATGTAATTTAATGAAACATAATGAGCCTGAAATAATTTAAAGAGTAGTTGTTGGTACATTATTTAAAATTAAGATTTGATCAAATCAAGCATCAATGCTTGGTGTTACCAACTTCTCCAGTAATTTCAAGCGGATGATGCCGCAATTCAACAGTGGAGAGATTACCAACTTCATCGATTTGGTTTGGCAGCAACACGAGAAAGGTAACTGCATATTTCATCAAGCATTTAGAACATTAAGAGTGAAGCATTTGAACATTAAGAATCAACACCATACTCTGTACCAGTAAGTACCTTAATAACGCTTCATGAATATCAATCATCATAGACTATCCCCGTCTATTCCACCAGAATGTGGGCAATGCGTGAAATTTTGTCCCGATATTTCCCTTCCTCTCTCCCATACCTTTTTTTTAGTAATGGACACCCCCAGATTTCTAGCCAAGAAAGGGAGGATGGCAAGCCCTCGTCCGGCAAGGATTTCAGATGAGGGCAATTCCAAATTGACAAGCGTTCGAGGGAAGAAATGTGGCGAATCCCTTCCACAGACTTCAGATTCTGGAGATTCCTCAGAACAAGCCTAGTTAGAGTGGGTGGCAGTCCTCCTTCTGGTACGGATTCAAGCTCAGCACAATCACAAATTCCCAATTCTCTGAGAGAGGTGAGATCATGAAATCTTCTGTTGAACAGAGCCTCCAAAATATGAAAGTCACTGATTCGAAGAGAGGTAAGAGAAGAGGGCCAACCCTCATCTGGCACTAAGTGTCCCAAATCTGGTGAATATGTTCTTTCTAAGGAACCTTACTACACTTTTTGCATCATTGGTTGGAAGTGCAACAGCTTCAACCCATTTACTCACATAATCCACTGCCACTAAGATGTATTGAT
>JAOXYD010250526.1:0-16441 GCA_028565735.1 Pinacopodium congolense
TATCAGCTTTCCTTAAGAGGCTAAAAACAAGTGTTTGAAGGCTCTCTAAGGGAGGAATCAAGATCAACATTGATGAGCTCGTCGCAAGCTATCAAATAATAAATTCCTAACTACCCAAACTATACAGTAATAGTGAGTTAGGGTCGAACCACAAAGAGTCAGGATGCTAATGCTATTTCAAATGTTGCAAGAAAGATAAAAGAAAACACCCTTAAGAGATGAAAGTAAACTGAGCTAAGATGCAATGAACAAAAATAAAGAGACAAACACAAAGAAAATTTAGACAAGACTAATAACAACATCAAAGAAGTGTGCTGGATATATCTTTAGGATTTCAGGATGATCATTGATCCTTGAATCTAAATAAGAGGTAACTTATAGGTTCAAATAAACTCTAAAGCCCTCAATTCCTCTAAATTATACAACTCTAACAATCTCTAGAAATGCTCCTACCCCCATCTATATCCTAGAACAAGCTCTCTAGATTTAATAGTGAAGACACTTTAGGTATTGAGGAACGACTAACTTAGGCCACCTACTCACAAGCTTGGAAGGTGTAATCTAAAGTTATGGAACCCTAGATTAGTTGATTAAGTATCCTAACAAATTCAACTAATCTATTGCTACTTTTGGGAATTGCTATAGACTATTATGTATCACACGCTTAAATCTAGCTTTTTGATTAGGAAATTACCTAAAGTGTGATCAAGCCTAAAGATAACTCCTAATTCATAACATGTAACCTAATCCTAAACCAACCTAGACAAATAAGCATCTAATTAAGCATAATTCAACTCCATTCTCACAATTTTCATCCTTTCATCCTTCTAATATCTCCAAACCCCTAAGAAAACTAGCTACACATGTTTGAAACTATTTAAAACAAAGATTAAATGAACATAGATCATACTTAATTAATTAAAACAAAAGCTACAAAATTTAAAACACTTAATAAAAAAACAATTGAACACTTAAACTAACACAAACTTAAGTTAACTAAGATATTAATTAATTAGCCAAAACCTAATTTAATAAAGCTCAAATTAAAATTCTAACAAAAATTCCAGCACCCATTACTTGAACAAAAACTAAAATTACTTGAATTAAAACCTAAAAACAAGCACAAATTTTTAGTTACCAAGCATCAATGAACTAAGAAAATTATAAATAAACAAAACTCCATGGAATAAAACTCCACCCATGTTAAATTTTAATAAAAAAAACTGAAAAATATTAAAATCTAAAGCTTAAACAAGTAAGACAAAAGCTTTTACACCAATGAGGAAAGTCGATGTTCAATACTTTATCTAATAGAAACTTAAGTTACTTCAACTAATAAGCAATTATATAGAACTTAATTCAGTAAGAGTTAATTTAGAATTTTAAATAAAAATTCCAGATTATAAAAATTAAACAAAAGCTGAAATTTAAATGAATTAAACTTAAGAACATGCGTAGAAACTAACTACTAAACATAGGTGAACAAAACATTCTATGGATAATTGAAACTCTATGAAATAAAACCTTAAAAAACTTAATACTTAATGAAAATAAATATGAAATTATAAATTAAAGATTGAAATAAGAAGAATAAAGTCTGGACAAAAAATCAAAGCATGAACTTTAGCCATGAAAAACACAAGATTCGGCCAAGCAAAACTATGGCATTCGGCTATGGACAAAGACAACAAAACAAAGGATAAACTAACCAATATTCAGGCAACCTAAATGTAAAACAATTCAATGAGAAACAACACATTAAACTATGGTAAAAAATCAGAACTTAAGATAACAAATTGAAAACAAAATTCAATGTATGTGTAGCTGTTATTGTTGACTAAGGTGAAGCTCCTCTCCATGTCTTGGATGCATTTGATTGCACCATTGTTTCCAAGTCTCCAAGCTACAAATTTTTACCAAGTCCTACCATGAGAGACATCCCTTTTATGCTTAATAAAGTTTCATGTCATTATGTGGAGAAGAAGACAAAAACAACCTACACTGGGATGAGCTCCTCACGTTTTTCAACCAACCTTCATTGTCTCTCGTCTATTCTTCCTCTTTGTGTTTTATTTATGTGCAGCCATCAACTCTCCCTCTATAGTCTATTTCTTGATGTCTTTTTGTTGTCTAGCCATCCACCAAAGTCAAGACCTAGGTATTTTTCCTTTAATTCCCTAGACAAACAAAAACAAGTCTTCCACCATTTTGTCTTCAAATGTATTGCATTTTGGAGCTTTTTAATGCATGACCAATATTTATGCTCTTAATTCAATTGCAAGCCTCTCCTTTGCTTCGAATCACTTCAAATCTTCTTCTTTTCTATATAAATTTGTGTCTAATAATTAAATCTGCATCAAAACATAATATAAACACAAAATAAGCATTTAAGAAATAAAATAGATTTAAATTTGTAATGAAGAACATATAAAAATATCATATAATTTATCTCTATCAAACATCCACTTCCAAGCAAGAACATCTCAAACTACAAAAATTTCCATCACAAAGGAGTGAAGAGAAGAGTGACACCTTCACTAGTTTTTGTTTGTTCTTCCCTTTTGCTATCTTTTTATACAGATATTATGTCAATTGAGAGATGGATTAACATCAAGAGTGACTGAATCATATTGTATCTTTTTAGAACTATTTTTTTAAACTCATATTATTAATTTAATGAATGCTTTATCATGATAATTAGTGCTCTTAAACCTTGCAATATATTGAGAAATTGAGATAGGTAATTTGTGAAGTGTTTCACAATGAGAGTTGGTACCTAATAGACATGCAATTTTTAGGTTATTTGATTGATTAGAGAAAAATATTGATTAATTAATTGATTGCCTATCAGATTACTTCATAATTAGGACATTTTTTTTTATAGATTGAGAGCTTACAAGACTAATCCTATTTAACTTGGCTAGGGAAATTTAGTTACACCTTGACTAAAACCTTGGGATATATTGGACTAAACATAATTAAATCAACAAGATAAATAGGGAAAAATAGGCATAAAAGTGATTCCTAATCTTTAATCTTGAATTCAAATGTTACTGGACATTGCCTTTTTAATTGTTCATTTCTAGTTTAGTCTCTTTTAGTTTATTTTTCATTATTTGATGTTTGAAATTGTCGAGTGGTGAATAAATCTAATCCTTATGGAATGATTTTCACTTATACTATAACTTACGACTCGTTCACTTTCAGTATTAGCGTTAAATAAGTTAGTGCTTATGTTAGCAAATCAATAAGTTCAACGGTGGAGATGTTTGATAATGCTCATTTTATAAATATGTTTGGCATCATTTCATCAAATCATAGGTTTGAATTTAATTTCATGTAAATTATATGCTTATTTGAGATAAATTTAAATATGACATTACTTATGATGATTTCATTAAAAATGAATGATTTATACGTCTTAGTGAACATTGTGATTTATAAAAGGAGTTAGATGATTTGTGGGATCAAAATAAAGAACAAAAGCATCAATCCAATGAATTCCACACCATACCTCATGGCCATAGCCCAAGGCATGGTAATTTCCTAGAGAAACATCAAAGCAGCACAGACGTCTAGCAGGTTCCATAGATAGGGTCATAATCATGGCCTTAGGCATGATTTTGGCTCCCAGCTCATGATCCTCTCTTATTTAAATGTAAATCTAGGTTTAAAAAAGGGATTTTTGATCTTTTGAAGACTAAAGCTACCATCAAGAGACTAAAGGTCAATTTTAAGCCACCATTACCTAATTCTAGAGCAAATTGGCGAGGAGAATTAATAAGTTGTATTAATATTTTAAGATCAACATTGATTTTGATCAATATTTATAAAAGATTCAAGCATTAAAGAACCATGAGAATTAGCTTTCCCATCTCTTATTCTTATATGATTATTGTTGCTTCTTTTAATATGTTTAGGAACTAAATTCTTATAGGATCTAGATGTTATGAACGTTAATATGAAGTGTTAATTATTATTTTTTCTGATCCAATATTCACGTTTCTATATTTTTATCTTAAATTTATCAATGGATACAATGTATTGGTTTTGAATTATACGTAAATGTAAGTTTCAATTTCATATTTTATTTCATATATATATATTGAGATATCATTTATATGAATAGATTAATTAATAGGTAAATTGGTTTTCATGGAAATCTAGTGATAGAATTATATTAGTTTTCTAGTTTAAGTGTGAATCTAACCAAAACAATAGGATCATAGATGATAATATTACTTCTAATTGGGATATTAATTGAGAAGAACATATAATTAATCAAAAAAGAGGATAGCAATTACATAACTTAGGAGAGAGTATAATTCATTTTAGGGATCTTACGATCTAAGTATATTTGGATAAAACGTTGAATTAAAGTTAAACAATGAACAAGTTTATGTCTTGGGGGTATCAATCAGCGATTTAAAGAGGGTTGGATAATAGAGTGAAGGAGGTTACTTTTAGTTCATAAATAATTCTTATGGGATGAAATTTGGCCTCACATTAGCTATACTATAAAGTAATAGATGCACTTATCTATTAGTGATCCTGTTATTATTAATTTCAGATTTGGATTTTCATTTATTAAAAATTAGAGGATTATAAAGATCCACCAACTTAGTTATGGGAAATAATAATGGACCTTTAGTTAGCATAGTCAGAATTAGGGTCAATATGAATAATTTTAAAATCACTCATGTGATTATTTCCATGGCTAAAGCCTCACAGTTTGGAGGTTCAACCTTAGAAGACCCAAATACCCATCTAGAAACCTTTTTGGGCATTTTGTATTTATTTATAGATAATGGGATTCATAAAGATGAGTTTAAATTGAGGTTAATCCCTTTCTCCCTTATGGATAAGGCTAGATTCTGATTCTCTAATGGTTTCATTACTATTTAGGATGATCTAATGAAGTTATTCCCAGTTAAATTTTAATCACCATCTAAGATAACAAGGATCAAAACCAAGATCACATCAATTGTTTAATATGAAAATGAGAATCTATATGAATCATAATAGAAATGTAGAGAGATGCTATCTAAGTGCCTAAATCATAAGTTTAACATATGGTAGCAAGTTGATATATTCTATACTAAAATTATCTCATTTATTTATAATAATATAGGCATTGTACTAGAGGCAATCTAATGTGAAGAGCTTTAGATTATGCTTACAAATTAAACCCAAAAAATGGAAACTAATAACTTCCAGTTTTAGGAGATATCCTAAGAGACCTTATAGAGCTCATGCAATCAATGATATTGTAGCATTAGCAACTCAAATGGAAGTCTTGAATATGAAACTAAGTAGTCTAGCTAGTAGAGATAGTAGTAATGCAATGAGAGAACAATGTGTATGTGGTAACTATGGAGGTAACTCCCATTCATCCATATAATGTCAAGTACTAAGCCATTTTTCCCTAAGACCTCGAGCAAGCCTAATATATAGAGAACTATAATAGCTAACAAGGAAACGCATTCTCTAATACTTACTATTCAAGGTAGAGGAATCATCCAAATTCTTCTTGGAATAATAGTTAAAACTACTGACACCCACCATAAATTAACCCTTAAAGAGCTCCATCACCAAGCTGTAAAGCCAATGCAGCTCCACACTAGAAAAATTTAGTTTTGACAAGACGCTCATAAAGTATATTCAATTGAATGAAAATAAGATGTAAATCCATGAGGCTCATATTAGTAATATAGAAACTCAAGTGCCAAATTGCAGAAATCTCATAAGAGAAGCTATTAGATAAGTTGTCATTATAGTTGGTACTAATTAATAGTACTAGAGTTTTATCATTTTATTTTGTTGCTTTTTAATTATTTGCAAATACTTTTTCATATAAAAAGGATAAAATATATAGCTTAATCAATTGAGAAGAGTTCTCCTTGTTCTCATATCTCTTTCATTATATTTTTAATTTAATTGATGAACATTGGGGATAATATTTGTCTTAAGTATAGGGGAGGGAACTAGGAAACTATCCTTATTACACTTAATATTGTTAAAAATACAATCGTAATTTATTTGATATTTCATGAAAATTGTTTCAAAATTGTGTATTTTATAGTGATTTTCATTATATGTTGATGTAAATTCACCTAATTTTATGGTTTGATTACTTAATTTGTGTTTTGAATTGTTTAATTTGTAAATTAAGTCCTAATTGAAAGGAAAATCAAGCAAAATGTGAATATTAGATGCAAAACAAGAGTAAAACAATAGTCTAGAAGCTACCTGTATTAAAGTTAGCCAGATCCATGTTTATGGCAATTCTCGGATCTAAACTATGGAGGTACAATGGCACTATTTAAGTCCATTTCAAGTGTCATTTAAGTGGGTATCACGATATTTCCTGTTAGATCTCCTTCTATTATTTGCTAGAATCTATGCAAATTTCTTATAACTTATAGTAGGCATGTATAATGACATTCTAAAGCCAAACATAAGAGAGAAAACACAGAAACAAATGTTTTTATAGTAGAAATTTAGATCTTCTCAAGCTTTAGAGTTTATTTGTTGTTTTTTTTCATTCTTTTTCTCTTGTTTTGTAGATTTAAACTTGTTTTTTTAGGATTTTAACAGCTTAGACATGTGATTCAAATATGTGAACGTATTGTAACAAGATTTGATGCATTCTAAACCTCTTTTTACATTGAAATCCGCTCTTTTTTCTTATATGTTCAAAAATATGATTAATAAATTATGGTTTTTGATTCAAAGGAGTGGTAGAGTAAATTTTTGGCAAGAGATTATCTAGTAAATAATCTAAATATGTTCTAAACATTTGTCAATGCGTGAATGAGGGTTGTATTTTGTTTAAATTTAGTACTTAGTTCTTGTTCTCACTTAATCACTTATAATAAAGCTAAGAAACGAATTAGGATATGAGAAATCTACTAAAAGTGTTAGACAATTCATTAAACAACCTGATTTAAATCATTACATGATGAAACCTTAATTTATCTTGAGGGTTATAATATAAAAATTGGAAATTTTAAGTTAAGCTTCTTAAACTTTAATCTTAATTCCTAATATTGATGAATGACCAAACTTCAATTTAAATCATTAGAAAAAAGGCAATGACTTAACCATAGGATTGTCTTTAATTAGTAAAGTGACCCTAGGACAAGCATTCCAATTCTTAATTAATCTATTTAGATAATTGAAAACGAATTCCTTAGCCATTAAATCCATTGGGCAATCCTTAAACTTAAGGTTAGTCTTCTGTGCATAACTTGACATTTTAAAGTTAATTTGGTAATTTTAGGCCTCTCTAAATAATTGTAATCTAATTGAATTAGTACTTGCATAGTTTAATCCCTATGGGAACAATATTCCAAATCTTAGATATTCCACTATATTTCTTGTGATCAGTATACTTATAGAAAAGTTAGTTTGAAATTGTTTTAAGAAAAGTGTGCTTCAATTGCTTAATTTGGATAATTTGGCCTATATCAACAACTAACAACAATTATTATTCTTTAATTTGTAGAAATTAATTGATTAACAATTTATTATAAATCTTTTTAACTTTGGAATTTTGATCAAATTTCATTTAGATTTTCATGTAAATTTGAATAAAGGCTTCAATTTAAACAACTTTGGTAAAATTTAGCATTTTGAATAATTAGAAAATTTGATTAAAATTGAGTTGAACTTGATAAAAGTACAAAAGTATGTGAAAAAGGTAAGATGAAGCATAAAATGCATGTCGGGTGATGGGGGTAGTTTATACAAGTTTTTATGCCATGTTCAAATTTTTTTCACCCTTATTTTGCTATTAAGTTGTCTTATTTACGAGGTATATTGGTTAAATTACAGGTTTGCTCTTTTTGAGGAATTAACTGCTAAAAAATAAGAATTTTGATATATGTTGTAAAAGATCAATAGTGACATATAACAATGTCATTATATGCTTTGTTAACCACCATTGTTCCTTGAAACTGAAAATAGAATAAAAATAGCAGGTTAAAATAATGCCTCCATATCTTGAATATAAAAGCAATACTACTTCAAAATGATGTTATTTGAAAGAGGTTTCTGAAGGGATAAATGAACAAAAATACTATTGGACATCTTGAAGGTTTTGAAAACCCTAACAGCCAACTTAAAAGCATATAAAATGACAGCAACACAAGTAGAACAGAGGAGGTAGTCAAAGGAGGTAGACAGATGTAATAAGTTTTAAGAGTTTAGTTTTATATTTTTGTTCTTATTTAAGGTTTATTTTAGTTACTTTTCTTTCTATTACAAATTCATTATTTCATGATTAGTGATTTATAAAGAGTATTCAAGGTAGAATAAAGAGGAAGGATTGCAATTAGGATATTTATTTTAGTTATATTCTTAATACTCTTTACTTTTATTTTTTGTTAACTATAATATTTTCATTAATAAAACATACGAACATCATTTAATTCTTTGCCTCTATTAATGATTATAAATGCTTGATTTACTTTAGTCAGGGTTAGTAAAGTAGATGGATTAATCATTATCTTATTTAATAATCTTGTTTTATATGAGGATCTTTGTTTATTTGAATGTTTAACCATTTATGTTATATTGGCCATCTATGATAGATTCATAGGTAATTAGGGATCTAAAGAATCTATTTTAATTATTGGAAAAATCAGTAAATTGCATGATTTAAATTAGTGAATGATGAAATATTTGCTTATTTTAAGGGTCTCATTTCTAGAAGAGAATTTAAGATTGAACTTCCTCAATGTTAGTTCACTGAATGACTAAATAATGGAACTAGATTAATAGAGATAAGGAATTGACTTAACTATAATTGTATCTTAAATTAAATAATATATCTTAGATCTAGTCGTAAAGAAATTCCTTAGGCTTAGTTACTTTATTGAACTCTGAAACCTTAGTTAGATCTTATGATTAGGAGAACCTCATTCATTACTTATGTTTAGAATGAATCAGTAATTTCTTTATTATTATTTTAATTATTTAATTTATTTCATTGACTTTTTAAGGAGTTTTTAGATAATTAAACACTTTTTGACCTAGTAGTTATAATAGATCCTTGTGGAAGATCATTTCTAGATTCATTATCTACTATATTAAAGCGATAATAGGCATATATAATACCACCACATTAGGATAAGATAGAGCATAAAGCGTACTTGCCAAATAAATTAAAAATTGAACAAAAGTAAGGAATAATGGAGTGTAAAATGTAGATTCCATTGAATTGACGTAGGAGAATTCGAATAATTTCCATATGAAAATTTTGAAATTTGATATGATACATGAAGATTGACTTAACTACAAGTGTTTTTTTACCAATGTTGTATTGACTTAGCTACAAGCTTTGACCAAAGTTACAAAGTCATTATCAAAAGTGAATTACGATATACTAACTATGTTAGATACATTGGTTTGAATTAAAGTAACATGTTTTACATTTAAAAAATAATTAGGAAAGATTTTGACAAATATCTAAATAAATTTTGTTAAGAACAAGCAGTCGTTTAAATGTTGGAGAATTGATAGGGGTTGTAATATGTTTATTTTAGATTACAATTTGACACATTTTTGTCCTTATTTTGATGTTAAATTGTACAATTTGTGAGTAAACTTGATGAAGACACAAGTTAATGTTTGGTGTAAAAAGATAGAGCGAGGATAATTGTACCAAAGATCAATGTGATTATAGCCAACTTAAAAGAATAACGTGACTAATGACGTTGTTGTGGAGCAAGCAATCAACATTGAATACCACTTTGCAAATAGAACAATAATGTTGGCTATAAATAAAACTATTAATTAGACATTTGAAGGGCCATCATAGTCTTTAGAGGTATGTTCCATCATGAATTCAAAGGGAAATTTGGGCTAACTCTCTCCAGACCTATGTAAACCTAACCAAGTCCTATATAAACATCTATTAAATAGTTTTGCAAAAGTCTTTAAAGAAATTCTAGGAAATATTTTTCATAATTTTTTTATTTTCCTTTTAGATTTCTCTTAATTTTATGTAATAGATACTCAAGAGTGCCTTTCAAGGTTCTAAGAGTTGGTCAAGGAACATGATCAAAGATTATAGTTGGAAAAAAAACTCATTCTAGATGCATTCTTGACTCTTAATTTGGTTTATATTCTTACTATTATTTTTTATTATGAAATGTGTGTTTTATGATAAATTCATTATGTTTATTGATTATTATGAGGGATTGAATTATTCAATAGCTAAGGATATGTGAGTAGATGACTTAAATTAATTAAGAATCTTTGAATAATGCTATAATATTTGTTTGCTTGAGTTTTTAATCATTTATAATACACTAGCCACCTAGAGTAAACTTTTAGATGCTTAGAGATCGAAGAAATATATCTTAGTTATTAGAAAATTTGATAAACAACATAATATAAATTATTAAATCATCAAACATTGATTAATTGTGAGGGTCTCAAGTATAGCATGTAATTTTATGTTTGAGCTTCCTGTACTTATTACCTTTGTTCATTGAATAACTAAGTAATATAGTAGGATTAATAGAGATAAGACATTGTCTTAACCATAGCTATGTCTTAAATTTGGCTACATAATAATTTTTAAACTTAATTAATTCATTAAAAATTGAAACCTTAGTTAAACATTAAATATTGATAAACATTAATTGCATACTGTGATCTTTCTCAAAAATTGAGTAAATTATTTAATTTAGTTGTTTAATTTAGTTAATAAATTAATTTGAATATATTTAGATAATCATTAATTATTTAACTTATTAGTTATAATTGATCTTCTTGGAATGATGTTTGGGCTCAATTTAGATCCACTACACTACTTGTATAAATACACTAGTCTAGAGTTAGTCTTAGGTTGAAATTGTAAAACAAAGTAGTATAAGAAGACCCTTGGTATTCATCTAGCCTAAAAAAAGTTGGATTTCATCTTCATTGACACCATGCATCAACTTGTCTAATTTCTTGGTCAAGACCTATATTATGTAGTTAATGCCACTGAATTATTCACCACATATTCTTGGAAAGGTATCTTGAAATGCTTCTTTATGATATTGAAAACTATTAATCACCATCTCCTTAATCAATTTATAAGCCTGATCAGTTATCATCCACATCAAATTTCCTCTCACAGTTACATCTGTTATGTTGGTCCCAAAATGGCACCTAATAAGGGGAGAGAATGAAATAGGTTCTTTAAAATTTTCTAAGTTAATTATATTAAGTTATAAATTCCCTTTAAAACTTATGTAGAAGTTCAAAAAAATTTAATAAATAATATAAAATAATATGCAATAAAATAAACTTGAAAGTAAAAGATAAAGTGTAAGAGAAGTGCAATTTAAATTATAATAGTTCGGTTTCTAACTATACACTTATGTTCACTCTCTAACATCTTGTTCGGAATTTCACTAACAACAATGAAACTTGTACAACAATTCATCCCTTTTTCTAAGCTCTAGCATAACTTTTAGAATTTCTCAATTTCACAGTTATTATTCTCTGAAGACTTTTCACTTGACCCACACAAATTGCTTAAGATGGCTCTTAATAAAACTTGAATGAATACACAAAACTTCACCAAAAACCACACCATTACCAACTAAATAGTCACATAAATGCTCAAACACTCAATTTGGTGTTTTACACACTTCTGGATTGTGATCCACTGCATTTTGATCAATAAAGAACATCACAACATGCCAATTTATAGGTGGAATTCCACAAAATGTGTTGATAGTAATTAGTACCCATTAATTATCAATTAACCCATCTTATTATTGGTTTTTAGTTGTTGTAGCCTAATTCTTACTGCTGTTAATCTAGAAATCTAGATGCATTGGTTGACTAGTGTATCCAACTAGTTGATCAATGTATGCATATACATACTAGATTTCAACACTATTTAACATACTCAAACACATCTAAATAACTCTAAAATAATTCTCAACATTTCAAATCACTTTCTTAAATCACATATACAAACACATCAAAAACTTCTCAAAATAATGTTTATGTGTCAAAATGATTTTTTGAAAACCATTCCTTGAACAATTTTTTTAATTATGCAACCTATATGTATAACCTAATCATGAATGGAATTATACATTGATAGAGTCTTTTAAACCACTATGAGAAGATCAAGTAAGGCTATCTCAAAAAGTACAATATAAAACATATTTAGATTACTATCTTCATCTTTAAGCTTGAGTCTTTTCCACTTATTCATTATATACTCCATTTAAGCTCTAAGACTCCAAACTCATATTCTAAACACCTTTACAATATGCATACCTTTTCAGAATCCTAATCAAAATGAAATTAATATTTATAAAATTTTTTTGTGATCATCAAAACTAGGTTGAACTTGATGAAGCTATCATAGGCCACTAAATAATAAATACCTATCTTACTTTCCTAACTATGTAGTAAGGTGAGTCACGATTGATCTCATTCAAAATTGATATGTTTAAACTATTTCTATTGTTGTGCAAAATAAACCTCTAGTTTGAGTAAACTAAAATAAATTGAAAATATAAGTAATGAAACAATTGAAGTACACATTGTTTTAATGCGCATAAAACAAGAATGCACAATATAAAAAAATGGATAACAATAGTGAAACGCTAGGCATAAGATATTTTTGGAACTCGAGAATTATAATTGATCATAAAAAGTATAATAATTGTCTAACTAAGATGTTAATCTATAAAAATAGATACAATTTTTCATTTTGCATTCCTCTGATTATAAGTAAATTTGATACGATTGTAAATTTACCCCTAGCTATACAATAACCTAGAACAAGCTTTCTAGATTCAAAAGGATAGTAGTATAAAGTAATAAGGAACAACTAATTTAAGCTATAATCACATAGGCATAGAACTTGCAACTTAAGGAATAAAAACCCAATGCAAAATTGATTAAGTTTTATTTACAAAATTAATTAACTTATTGCTACTTATGGTATTAATTAGTAATAATTAAGGATCACAAGCCTATACATGTAGATTTGTTATAGATAAAGAAATAATAAAATGCCTATCTAACCTATCTAACTATGTAGTTGGGCAAGTTAGGGTCTATCCCGCAGAGAACTAGTTATATTTTCAAGCTATTCCTAATGTTGCACAAAATAAATAAAAACTCTTAGATGTGAAGGAATTAAAGTAAAGGAAGAGATAACTAATGAAATTGAAGCGAAAAATAAGAAAGCAACTAATAAGAATGAAAATTTGGGAAGTAGATATTATCTGGATTAATAAATTATAATTGATCATCGAATATAGGGTCATGTAAATTTAAAAAGTGGATTTCTATACTAATTGATTAAGTTTACCTGCAAAATCAATAAACTTATCACCATTTCTGGATTTCACTAATGACAATTATGGATGAAAAGCTAAATCCTAACAATTTAACTAGAATTACAACTAGAATGGCCAATCCTATGAATTAATCCCTAATTCATGGCATTAAAATTGAATTCCAATTCTATCCTAGTATAAATCACATTATGAGATGAAAAAAAACTAGAACTTAAGGATAATAGAGAGAAAACGTTGTTGCCTAGGTGGGGAGCCTAAAAATTGAAAAAAATCTGCCCCAATCTTTTATTTATAGTTCTCCTCTAGGGTTTGAGAAATTTTGGAAATGAAAGGTTATGATTGTCCTTAATTTTGGCTTAAGATAGTGTATTTTCCTCATTTAACGACCCTTAACTAAACCTTAATAGTAGTATAGATTCAACCATTGTTGATGTTGCTGGAAAACACCCTAAACGTTGGTTGAGTGATATTTTATACTCATCTCCATGTTTTCTACTCCAACTCCTCCTACACACCATTGATAGCCATTAAATTTGATATTTAGATTCCTCATATGATGATGTTACACCCCACAACATTTCCGAACAATTTGAGCTCTAAAAGTGTACATAATTTATCAACAAAGTCACCTATATCAAAAGTGATGCTTGTTTGAGCTTCCTTTTCTCTTCTCTTAAAGCATCTTTCATGGCTTATCATATGGCCTTGAAATTTGATGGGGAACATCATAACATGATGCTTTAAGACCTTAAATTGCTTCCACACCTCTTTTAGTTCCAATTGTGCTGTAATTTAACTCTAAACTTGGCCCTTTCAGCTCGTATTTATGTTCAATGATCAATCCTGTAATGAAATTGAAAGGAACACAAATTAATCATTTAAACATAGAAATAGGGATGAAATGACATTGAAACACATTTAGAAATACTAAAAAATTCTTCATAATCAAATAAACCCTTGCTTGAATTATTGCATGTCCTCAAGTAATGGCTTAAACACTTTACTTAAAACAATCTTGATTAAAAGCAATAAAATCTATTAGACACAGCATAATTCAATTGATTCTTTAATCAAATTTAACAATTTCAAGTGCATCATGATCCAACAATAACTTTATCATATGCAAGGTATAAAGTTAGTAAGATAGTATCCCAATATGCATAATACCAAGCATTTAAGTCATTTCATGCAATTTATCATATGAATATGGTAAAGGGTGTTCAAAACACAATTTGTAACTTTAGAGCATTTTATAGGAAAGCATCTAGTCTTTTATGTGAAGTCAAACATCTTGTCATGAATGACTTTAGTTACTCAACTAGGATATCCCTTCTTTTTATCTTTTTTAAGATGTCATCTAACTTTTTTATGCGAAAGTGAACATTTTTATCATGAACACCTTTGGTTACTTGGTTAGATCACACTCTCAAATTGCCACTTGAACCACTCTTAACTTCAATCTTTATATAGATTTGAAGAGAGTAGAGCTAAAAACATGCTCACTTATTCAACAACATAATAAACACACACTTGTTTTTCATTTTCCAACTTCAACAACCCATCCCATTCTAAATTCATATGACAAATCATATAAAATGATATTAATCACCTAATATCATACCTGTTGACTACAAAAAACACATGCAAACAATCAAAAGAAAAAAAAAGAAAAATCTTGAAGTTAGTGGGCATTTCAAGAATTGATCGTAGTTCATCAAATTAAAAGCATCAATTGTTTTCCAATATCATAATCAACGATCTACTAAAAATCAAGATCATTTTAAGTTAAAATGTTCAAGTAATCATAACCAAACTAGTAATAATTCAAGTCACAAATTCAATCTTATTCACCATCCCCACATTTAAATTTGAAATTGTGCCCAATGTCCCAAAAACAATTAAAGCATAAAGAGGGATGAATAAGAATACTCCCCTGAGTGAGGTTGATATTAAGTGCTCGAAGAAGAGATAGCCACCACTTTTGCGCCCTACAAAACAAACACAGAAGAGCTCTCATTGTCTAATTAGCTCCCTATCACCTCTTCCAATTATCTCTCTTGATATTCCAAATTCTTCTAGCAAGTCCTAGTTTCTAATTGGAATTGAAGAGCGTTTATTGTCAAACTCTTAATGGTATCCTCCAATGACATCCCATCAGCTTGTGATGATGATGGTGAAGGTAGAGGGATAGGTTGGGAGTGTGATTGATTCTAGTAGCATATTGCTCTATATCTTGCAAAATAGGACACATGCAAGCATAATAAGCTCAAAATGAGAAAATTTAATAGGCCTTAGTTTCTTCCACATCCCTCCTTACTTACACTACTAAGGATGTGAGATTCTCCACTTGATACTCTAACCTAGAAGTAGAAAGAATTTCAAAGTCATCATTAAAATAATGAAAGTAGGAAAACTAAGAATCAAAAGCGGTCTGATAATGAGCCATTGCTGCTAAAAGATTTTAAAATTAGAAAAACTATGAAACTAATAAAAAGTGATTAGCATCAACAAAAACAAAAAATATAAATAAAAACAACATGAGATTTAGATAAAACATAAGTGCTAGTTGTCCAGCAACAACGTCAAAATTTTAGTGGGAGCTCATCATTGTAGTGTAATTGTGAGTATTCCCACCCATCATATAAGTGACCTAGGTTTGATCCTCGACAACAGTGTAAAAAATTTGATTGATTTGTAGTAGAGCACCAAATAATAAAATACCTAACTAACCTAATTAGCTATGTAATAGGGAAAGTCAAGGTCGATCCTATAGAGAAATGATTTTGTTTTCAAGCTATTCCTAATGTTGCACAAAAGATAAATAAAATAAAAGTAAACCTTTGCATGCGAAGGAATTAAAATAAAGGAAGAGACAACTAATGAAATAAAAGTGAACAAATAAGAAAGCAAATAACAAGGAACAAATATCAATAATAGAAGCTAGGAAGAAGATATTATCTGAGTTTATGAATTATAATTAATCATCATAAAGATGTAAATTATACTATATCTAGGATGCTAGCCTATAGACACAAAAAAGCTCTTGTGTCCTAAGTTCCTCCATTGTTAGATGAGTCCTATATCATAGAAAATTTGCCTTTAACCTGATGATA
>JAOXYD010250536.1:0-16441 GCA_028565735.1 Pinacopodium congolense
AAATGCATATAGGACTCACACTCCATTGTTTTGTACTTATTGTGGCTATCATGGACATGTTTCTTATTTTTGCTTTGACCGCCTAAACAATTTCTCAAATGGTTACAAAAATAACAACCTTCATGAGTCAAAAACCATATGGATTACGAAAACTAGACAGTTTTTTAAGTATTGTTTACTGTAGTTTATAGTTTATTAATTATATTTGTTTATTGTTTCAACTTGCCAAAGTTTATATCATTATTTTTCACAGGTTCGGTCGATTAAACCCTTAACATCGGTCGATTGAGGATAGGTCTAGTCGACCGATGCTATGGTCCAGTTGACTGATAGGTTGAAGAATTTTGTTTTGTTTTTCATCCTTAATAAATTGATTTATTTCAGTAGTAACTGTGTGTTTGAACTACATTTGTGATAGCCTTTTAACTTTTATTTGTAATGTTTATTTGTAAAAATTTATCATGTAATAAGGTATAAGTTAGGTATACTAACATCTACTAACCCTAAATAAGAAGGGTACCTAAAATTGTTGTTATTTTTCTTATAAGATAAGAGAAGAAACAAATGGCATGTAGATAGCAGTTGCTCATAACATATGACTGGGGACCCCTCACAGTTTATCACCTTCAAGAGTAAGGATGGAGAATTTGTTACATTTGGGGACAATACCAAAGGTAAGGTAATTGACATTGGAAAAGTAGGTAAAGATAATTGTCCTTTAATTTATAATGTTTTACTTGTTAAAGGACTGAAATATAACTTATTGAGTCTAAGTCAATTATGTGATAAGAACTACAAGGTTAGTTTTATAGGAGATGGATGTGTTGTCTCTAAGATAGATAACAATAATATCATGTTCTTAGGAAAACGGAAAGGAAATATTTACATTGTTGATCTATATTTTATTATTAATCTTGAAGATAAGTGTTTAATTTCCTTTGAGTTAATGCGCTTAGACTTGGCACCGACATCTTGGACATGCAAGTATGGATTTTCTCTCAACAATTTGAAACAATTTGTTAGAGGACTTTCAACAATAAAATACGAAAAAGAAAAAATTTGTGAAGCATCTCAAATGGAAAAACAAGTAAGAAACTCCTTTTAAAGTAAGAAATTAGTAACATCTTCTAGACCCCTCGAACTACTTCATGTAGATTTATTTGTTCATACCAGAGTAGCTAGATTAGGAGGAAAATCATATGCATTTGTTATTGATAATGATTTCAGTCATTTTAATAGGGTTTTATTATTAATTTCAAAAAATGAATCTTTTAAATCTTTTGTTAGTTTTACGAAGAAAATTCAAAATGAAAAGTCCTTATCTATTGCATCCATGAGAAGTGATCATGGTAGAGAATTAGAAAACGGTATGTTTGAATGCTTTTATGATCATCATGGCATTACGCATAATTTTTCTACACTTTGGACACCTTAACAAAATGGTGTAGTAGAAAGGAAAAATAGATCTTTACAAGAAATGGCACGAATTATGATAAATGAATATGATTTGCCAAAATATTTTTGGGCCGAAGCCATTGCATGTGCTTGTCACGTCATCAATAGGGTGAACATTAGATATAAGTTAGGTAAAACACCTTATGAAATTTTGAACATAAAGAAACCAAGAATAAATAATTTCAAAGTTTTTAGTTGCAAATGCTATATTTTGAATAATAAAGATAGTTTAGGAAAATTCGATTCTAAAGCAAATGAAGGCATTTTATTAGGATACTCTTTATGTAACAAAGCATATAGAGTCTACAACAAGAACTCTAATATTATTGAAGAGTCTATGCATGTCGTTTTTTAAGAAATTAATCCCTTCTAAAGAAAGAAACTACTTGAGCTTGATGATGCAGATTTATCCAAAAGATTATAGCATCTTTCACTTGAAGACAATAGACAACTATCACAAATTGTTAAACCAAGTAGAGAAGGAGGAGATGAAGAGCTACTGAGAGATTGGAGATATAAGAATAGTCATCCTGCTGATCAAATTATAGGTGATGTTCACCAAGGGGTAACTAATAGATCTTAATTTAATTTATCTCTTATTACTTTCATTTCAAAGATTAAACCTAAAACAATAGAAGAAGCTCTAGATGATGGGAATTGGATTTTAACAATGAATTAGGAATTGGAACAATTTGAATGAAATAAAGTTTGGACCTTAGTACCTAGACCCGTAGATCATCCTATAATAGGTACTAAATGGGTGTTTAAGAATAAACTAGATGAACAAGGTAACATTGCTAGAAACAAAGAAAGACTAGTAGTTAAAAGGTATAACCAAGAAGAAACAATAGATTATGATGAAACATTTGACCCCATGGCTAGGTTAGAGGCTATTAGACTACTTCTTACATTTGCATCTCACATGAGTTCTAAATTGTTTCAAATGGTTGTCAAAAGTGTGTTTTTGAATGGATTTATTCAATAAGAGGTGTATGATAAACAATCCCTCGGTTTTGAACGTCATGATGCACCTGAACATGCTTTTAAACTTTCTAAAGCATTATATGGTTTAAAACAGACACCTAAAGCTTGATATGATAGGTTAAGTACTTTGTTTACTTGAAAATGGTTTTGAAAAAGGGAAAGTAGGCACCACCCTATTTATTAACAAAGATCAAAATGCTTTATTAATCATTCAAATATATGTTAATGAAATTATCTTTGGTGCCACTAATGAATGTTTATGTAAAGAATTTGCTAATGGTATGAGTAGGGAGTTTGATATGAGCATGATGGGAGAACTGAATTTCTTCCTTGGGCTCCAAATCAAACAATTAAAGAATGAAATCTTCATCAATCAATCAAAGTATACACGGGAACTTCTTAAGCGGTTCGGTATGGATCAAACAAAGCCCTTAGGTTCTCCCATGAGCACATCCATTAAATTAAATAAAGATAAAGATGAAAAATCAGTATATGAAAAATTATATCGAGGTATGATAGGTAGTATGTTATATTTAACTGCTATCATGTTTGTGTGCACGTTTTCAATCTTCTCCTAAAGAATCACATTTTACTAGCTATTAAATGTGTTTTGCACTATCTAAGTGGTAAGTTGCATCTAGAACTTTGGTATCCTAAAAATGATTGTTTGGATTTAGTTGGGTATTCTGATGTTAATTATGCAGGTAGTTTACTCGATAGAAAAATTACATCTAATGGATGTCATTTCTTAGGAAATGCATTAGTTTCATGGTTTTTTCAAAAATATAATTTTGTTGCCTTATCTACGACAAAAGCTGAATATGTGGCTACCGGTAGTTGTTGTACTCAAGTCTTATGGCTTAAACAACTTAAAGACTATGGTTTGCATCTTCATAAAATTCCAATTCAATGTGATAACACAAGCACTATTTGTTTGACTAAGAATCCTATCCAACACTCTAAGACTAAAAATATTGAATTTCGTTATCATTTTATTCGCAATCATGTGCAAAATGGAGATATTGAACTTGAGTTTGTTGATATATTGCATCAATTAGCAGATATTTTTACTAAAGTTCCATGTGAAGATTTTTTTTTTTGCACAATTACGTGAAAAATTGGTATGATTGATTGAAATTATCTATGACCTTTTGTGTTGATTCTAAAAAAGGCGAGAGGTATATGTGATATTAAACATTCTTTGTTTATCGTATGCATAAATTTAGGGAGAGTTGAGTTTTTAGATATTTTTATGAAAGCTTGAACTTTTGTGTATATTAGGGGGAGTTTATATCTGTTTTATATCACATGGTTTTGTCATCATAAAAAAGGAGGAGATTGTTGAACCAAAGGAGGTTACACCTTATTTTGATGATGAAAAAACATCTTTGTTATTGATATTTTTTAGTGTGTATAAGAATAGGTTGATTAGAGCATTTGACCAAGAATATTGATTCTCCAAATAAGTGGAGGATAGGTCGACCAAATACCAGTGTTGAAGAGAGCATCGGTCAACTGAAGGAAAATCAGTGGACCAAGCCATAGAGATCGGTCGATCGAATAAACACATTCAGGAGATCGACTGACCGAATACGAAGATTGGTTGACTGAACCAACATCGATCAACCGACCAAAGCAACCAGCCAACCAAATGAAGTAAAACTATGAAGATCGGTCGATCAAATGAAGAAGATCAAGAGCAGATTATGGGGAATGATTATATTACATAACAGTGACAATATTTGTCCAACGGTCCAAAAGAATTAATTAGTAATGAACATTATAGATCTCTCCAATGGATCAATTAGTCTTAGCTTATCCTATAAATAGAGGATTAAGCAACGTATGATAGAGTAGTAGCGAGAAAAGTGATACAAGTGTTAAGAACGAGTATTTTACTTGAGTTTAAGTCTTTATGCCTTATACAAGCTTATTTATGTTTTTATCATTGTGAGGTTATTGTTAAGCCATAAAAGAATTTGTAAAGTTATTCTTGAGTCTTAAAAAAAGAAAGAAATGTTATTCTTGAGCCTTGAAAAAGAAAAGTGAGTTATCCTTGAGCCTAAAAGGGTTGTAAGTTGTAATCAATTTTACGTTTGTATTTCTTGTCTTATTTTCAATAATTACAACTGTTTTTTATCTTATTTATTTCATAATTGTTTATTTAGCTTCCGCAAATTATTTTTGATTTTATTCTTATGTTTTTTACTTAAAAGTTTCTTGGAATCTAATTCATCCCCCTCTTAGGTGTTATTTGGGACCAATAAAATAAATAGTAAAGCTACTATGGTCTTTTAACTTAGGAGGCAACTTCTTCAAAAGAATTGAAGAACACTCTCTTTATTTAACTTAACAGTTTCATAATCTTCTAATTTTCTTTTATTTAGCAGAATGTTCTTTAAAAATTTTGCATAGCTTGGCATTTATGCTATGGCCTCAAAAAATAGGATGTTAATATGTAATTTCTTGAAAATTTCTAAAAACTTCCTAAATTGCTTATCCCACACACACACACACACACACACACCAAGTTTTTGGGTACCATTTTCGTGGCATGTTAGAGATACTAGGCAGATTTAGAGTTAGTAATTTGACTTTTGTTTTTTTGTTTTTTTGTGATATATTTTGCATTAGCATGTCTGCATTACATTTTGTGCATCTATGTTGCAATTTGTCTAATATTTGCATTTTATCATTTTACATTTTTTTTTGTTATATGAGATGAAGTTCTACTTCAAATCTTGTAGAAGCTAAAACCTAAGAGCATGTTTGGTTTCACTTCTTGTTTCTATTTTTTAATTTTATTTTTCTGTATGTGTATTGGTTTCTATGTTATTTTTTGAGTTCTGTACTGTATTAGTATGTTGTCTTTTTTAATTTTTGTGTTGTTTTTATTGGTTTCTGTGTTTTAAAAAATAAAAAATAAAAACAAGAAACAAAAGGGGAACCAAACATCCCTTAAGCTTAAAAAGGCAATGAGAGCAATTCATATAGAAATTATTGGAAAAGAAGAAGTAAGAAGTTTAAATTAATAGCTAATAGAAATGAAAGAGAAACATATGCCAAGATATTAGTCCAATTATGCCCAAATATCAATCCATGGGTGTTGTTCGTTGGTTGAATGATTAAAAATGGGCGATCTTTAAACCGAATTTTACTTTGAAAACCAAAATGATATTAAGTAAAAACTAACGTGACGAAAGGCAAGTGCACCTATCGAACAAGTAATAAAGTGTAGTAATTTTCAGACTCCAAGTGTTGAACCCACGGAAAAAAATATATATTGTATTTTGAATGTTAAATACTAGATTAATTAGATTGCAATTATCTAGGAAATTCTAAATTAATTGATTAAAACACAAAAAGATAAAATTAATGAACTATCCTAATTATGCTTCAAACCTTGCAATTTTGAATTATAAAATTATTTATAAAATTATTGCAAATGTTAAACTTGTAGAATCTAGCTCTGGATAAGTGATTAATGAATTAAATGAGCTTAAAAACACATTCAAGGAAGATTAAAGTTCCTTCACGAATTCAAGACAAAGTTATGGTTAAGACTTATGCCTTTTCTCCATTAAACTTAGTTTAAAGTTTGGATATGCTTTAAATCTAGTCAATAGCCTTTAATTTCAAGAATTTGATTTCTGGATTTATGGTCTCAGATCTCTAACTCTCACAAATAATTAAAGTTTGGTCTTTCATTGATTAATTTGTATTGCTTTTTTATTTTTCCAACAACCTAAGTTGATTTCTCAAGTCTTAGATTATCTTTCACTCTAATCTTAAATGGCCAATCCAAAATTAGAACCTTAAGACCTTCAATTAAAAAAAACATACCCTTTTACACGTATTCAAGCTCTCTTAAAATATTAGAACACCAATCCTAAGCTAGATAATGGATTTAGCCACACATGATCATCAAAGTATACAAAACATGCATATTAAGCCACATACTTTAATAAATCCGAAAATATAAGTTGAGATAATAAGTTTAAGAGTTACAAAACAAGTTTAGATAGCTTGTGGACAAGTCTTGAACTCCTCAACATGATCTAAATAGCAACACAACTTCAAAATCCATAATAACTTGTAGAAAAATCAAAGAACATAAGAAAATGTAAGCATAAGAACATGAACTTTGATCAATTCGAAAAATAGAGGAAATACAACATGAATCTGAGTTTAAAAATCCCATATGATGGTTTAGAAACACATATATATGTCTTAGCAATGTTCTCTAATAAGCAACAACTCAAAAAACACTCTGCAACTCAAATTATAAGTGTTTGAAGGTAAAAGACTCAAAAGAAAACACTAAGAGAGAACCAAGACCAACTCTATCTAAGTCAGAGCTGAATCCCCTCTATTGATTACGTGTTATGTTATTTTTCTTTTGTTATTCAAGTTATCTGGACTCCCACTTATGCTAGAAGATAATAGGATTAATTGAAGACATGCCACATCCACAAATTTAGAGATTTAGAGCTGATGTTGTTTGACTATTCCTTTTACAACACCTTGACTGACGCATAATGGCACCCTGTAGCCCATCGCTAATTGTCGAATTTTGACTTCTTCACCTTCGGGCTAATCATCTATCAACGACACCATATTCATCCTTAACCTTAAGGTTGCAGACCCACTTTATAGGTTGACAATTGAGTCAGACTTTGATTAACATCTTACAAATTAAGCAAACCAATACATAAATTAACCAATTAGACACATAATTAGAGGAATAATTCATCAATTAATCAATCAAAATGCAATCAAATTGGCCCCTAACAACTCTTCCAAGATTTTCTTATTTTAACATTAATATGAGTGAAAAAGAATCAATCTACATCTGAAGGCATATAATTAAATAGATTATAATACTTAATTAGATTGATATACAAAATGCTTTTCTTTATGATTTTCTTAATGAGGAAGTTTATATGATTAAACCTTCTGGATCCACCCAAATTATCTTATTCATGTTTGTCATTTGAGGAACAGAAAAACTACACAACCCTCCTCAATTGGTCCCCACTCATGGCCCCCTACAACGTCTGATTAAACAATTCTTATAAATTCCATTGACATGATCCATACAACACTACAAGGTAGTTCATACAACAACATAGATGAGTTATTTTATTGTAGTTTGTATGCATTTTTCAAATATATCATTATATGAATTGTATATAAGTGTTTTATGGAACTTATTTATACATGTTGTATGGATTGTATAATAACGTTGTAGGGGGCATGAAGGGGAGTCAGTTGAAGTGACCCTATAATCGGACACTTTGAAGAAACTATCTATAGTTTTAAACAGGCTCTAAGAGCATGTTATGCTCCTCTCTCCACTAAACTTATTGAATTGGTGTTTTCTACATCCAAAGATATCCTTCACTTTTCTTTTATCTTCATAATGGAGATACTATTTATATTTTGATTTATGTGGATAACATTCTCATCATAAGTCTTAGTTCATCCATTGAGATTAATCTTATTTCCATGCTTAGCACAAATTTTCCAGTGAAAAATCTCAGTCTTCTATCCTACTTCTTAAATGTTAAAGTGTAACAAACTCAATCTATACTGCTTCTCTCTCAGAAAAGGTATATACTTAATTTATTAACTAAAACAAATATATTAAATCCTAATCCCATTCATACACTAATGGCCCCATCTACATTTATGTGTGCTACTTCTACCCATGATTTTAACAATCCTACTCTATATCTAAGTGTGATTAAAAGTTTATAATATCTCTTTCACTCGTCCATATATATCTTTTGTTGTTAATTACGTATGTCAATATATGCATGCCCCTAAAAATGTTCATGGACAAGCTGTCAAACGTATTTTATGTTATTTTAAACAGACCATTAACTTTGAATTCATCTTCACAAATCCACCTCCACTAATATCCAAGCCTATTCTAATA
Organism: Pinacopodium congolense; assembly: GCA_028565735.1. Taxonomy (NCBI): domain Eukaryota; kingdom Viridiplantae; phylum Streptophyta; class Magnoliopsida; order Malpighiales; family Erythroxylaceae; genus Pinacopodium; species Pinacopodium congolense. The sequence goes on from JAOXYD010250536.1 coordinate 8,381, forward strand.
CTAATTAGACTAGTTGCCTAGATGATTGCAAGTCTATATGAGGTTTTTGCATATTCTTTGGACCAAATCTCATTTGTTAGAGCTCCAATAAATAAGCCAGTATTGCTCGATCAAGTACAAAAGTCAAATATATATCTCTTGCCTTAAACGCTTCCACTTTATATGGATACAACATCTTCTTCAAGAATTAAGTATCCCTCCTCATTATGTTGTGATAATATTGGTGCCACATACATTGAAACTAATCCTATTCTTCACTTTGTTCGAGACAGAGTTAATGCTAAGCGAATTTCCATCTTCATTATCTTAAGCAAAGATCAAATTACTGATATTCTCACTAAGCCTTTAGCAGTCCCGCATTTTTAGTTATTACGTTTGAACCTTACTGTAAATTCTTTCCAATTTAGCTTATGGGAGGATGTTAAGACCACATCAATAGCAAGGCATAGGGTTTGTTGTACTTGACTCTTTTCTTTATCTAATTATGTTTTTCTATTACTAAATCAAGGATTATTTTATTATCTTACATTTCCTATATAAATATGTATTGCATCTATATGAAACAATGAACAAAATCAATAAAAATCTTTTCCTCTGACGACGAGATACACAATCCCATATTTAGAGAAGATATGAACCCCCAATTATATGTTGAGCCAAATATTGACATACAAATGATATATAAACTCCTACAGTTGCACTTATACTGATGTATGATTATTATGACGAATGCAGAAATGTTATTTACTTTTCTTTGTAATGTTAGTTGTCAAAGGATATATATGATGAGAATAAGGATATATCTTATACTTACATTCTTACGTACCACTGGGATTTACGTGGCACTAAACCTTGAGAGTTTGCCTAGCTTACAATTGCTTAATCATTCATTGAAATTTATTCATAAATATTCTAATAGACACAAGGTGATGGTGGTAATGATCTTATAACATCCATGGTTTCATTTGGTGAACCTGATTCTAGTTATTTGGTATTAACTTGAATTACTTTATTGCAATTGCTTATTTTAAGCATGCACGAAAAAATTTTCTTCTACCATCCCCTCTTTCATTAGTTTGAGAATTATATTAGTTTCAATATTTTGAGAAGTGCTTATTTCTGTACTATGAACACTTTTTCATCTTGTTACAGCCTTTTCCAACATAGATTAATTTGAAAAAGAAGAGGGCTATAAATGGAAGATCTAGCCATAAGGTTAAACACTTTCTTATGCCTTTCGAAGTTGTTGTCGAGAACATGTCAATTGCTAATATAAAGGAGGGGCCTTCTAGGGTAAGGGCATAATTTTTTGGGAGAATAACGCCAATAATAATATTATCACATTGGAATTACACAAATAATTCTCCCAGTAAAATATCGAGTATGGTAAGCCCAGAAATAATTTAATCACAAATAACAAAATAATATTTGAAGAAACCAATCGCACGAGAAACTAGAATTTTTAATGTGAAAAATCACCTCAAAATTAAGGAGTAAAAACCATGGGTATAAGCCAATAAATCATCCACTATGTAAAATAATGAGTATAACAACTAGTCCTCTTTACTTAAAAAATAGGGGTAATAACCACAAAATAATAACAAGAAGGTATAGAAAATACCAACCCCAAGACAGGAACCAAAGAGAGCGTCAATATCAGAACACACTTTGATCTTATTAAACACTATAATTTAGGTTTCATACTTTTACACAATAATTTTTTTCTGGTTTCTTTTCTTCACTCTGTAACTCTCTACACTCTCTATTTCATCTGTTTCAACTCTTATCATTTTATAGCAAAATTTCACCACACAAAGTTTGAAAAAATTAAATTAAGTCTTTAACAAAAAAAAAACAAAAATATAGTTTCACAACTAAAAAACAACAAACAAAATAAGTACACAATTGTTGAAAGAAGGCCACCATTCTTTTATTTTAAAAACTACCTCAAACGTGTTTTCAAAAAACACAGCTCATAACCTACAAATTTTGATGTAAGCCACCACCATTTATTCCCACAATATTTGACTTTCTATCACCAAAATGATGTAGTCAATATTAGAGGAATTTCTTGGCAAACTCTCCCTCACACCAATATAGGAAGAACTACCATCCTTGCAGTCAAACGACAAGTCTCAAGATTTTATCTTGGTAAAGACTTCATCAGCATATCCAAACTATTTTCATTCGTATGGATCTTCTCAAGATGTAATTGCTTACATTCTAAAACATCTCGTATCCAATGATATCTCACATCAATATGCTTCGATCTCGAATCAAAAGAGGAATTCTTATCAAGATAAATAGCATTTTGATTATTACAAAATAACATATAATGCTCTTGTTTGAAATCGAGTTCCTTTAAAAAATTTCTTCGTTCATAACAACTCTTTACATACTTTAGTTGCTATAATAATCTCAGCTTATATGGTAAAAAGTGCAAACATTTTTGTAATTTCGATTGCCATGATATCGTTCCCCCTATAAATGATATCAAGTATCCTGAAGTAGACTTCCTAAAATCAAAATTGCAAGTCATATTTGCATCTGTATAGCCAACTAATATAGGTCTATCAGTACCAACACACAAACACAATTTGAAAGTCCTACGTGGATACCTTAATATCCATTTAACAGCATCCCAATATTCCTTATCATAATTAGAAAGGAACCTGCTAACAACACCAACTATCTGAGCAATATTTGGTCTAGTAAACATCATAACATACATTAAACTACCAACTATTAAAGAATAAGGAATTCATTGCATATTTGCCTTCTCTTCATTAGTAGAAAGATTTTGATTAATACTCAATTTAAAGTAATTAGCAAAAAGAGAACTAACCGCTTTAGTATTATCCATATTGAATCTCTGAAGCACCTTCTCAATATACTTCTCTTGAGATAAACACAACTTATTTGATTTCCTATCTTGAATAATCCTTATACCAAGGATTTGCTTTGTTGGCCCTTAGTTTTTCATAGAAAAAGGCTTGCTCAATTCCTTCTTCAATTAATCAATCTTGGAAGCATTCTTGCCAACAATTAACATGTCATAAACATATAACAAAAGAATGATATAATCAGTGTCCAATAATTTTTGGTAAAATATGTAATGGTTTGAAGTAATCTTCATATAATCTTACTCCCCCATCACTGATTCAAACTTTGTATAGCATTGTCTTGGCACTTGTTTCAAATTATATAAGCTCTTCCTTAGCTTTCAAACATAGTCCTCTTTTCCTTTTACCTTAAAACCCTATGGTTGCTCCATGTAAATCTCTTCTTTTAAATCGCCATGTAGGATTGCCATGTTCACATCTATTTACTCAACTTCTAAATCAAAGCTAGCTGCTAAACTAACTATAACACGAATGGAAGATATCTTAACAACAGGAGAAAATATCTGACAACCAGTCTAACTTTGTATCGTGATAGTGAAGAGTATTCTTCATAATTGACTTTGTACACCTACTTATTCTTCAAAGCTTTTTCACCTTTAGGTAGCTTCACTAACTCAAAGGTATGATTCTCATGTAAGAACTTCATCTCATCTTGCAAGGCTTCAATCCACTTTTTCTTATGATTGTCATCTATGGCTTTTTCATAACTTTCAGGTTTAACATTATCTGTCAAATTCAACTCGTAAGCGTTATAAGAATATTGAGTAGAAGGTTGTCTACCTCTAGAACTTCTTCACAGTTGAAATGGAACTTGAGCTTCATGAGCTAGAACCGCATTCTCATCATTAGAATCTATTTGTGAAGGAGCATTTTCAACTTTGAGTTGCTCATTATGATCCCCAACTCTCTCAAACACTATCTCAAAATTAACACTAGATTGAGACTTCATCATCTTATTAATATCCATTATAATCATGTTCTCCATAAACACTACATCTCGACTTCTTACAAGTTTCTTTTCAACTAGATCATAAAACTGTAACCAAATGCATCTAAAGCATAGAAAAAAAAATACACATTGACATGTTTTAACATCAAGTTTTGAGTTTCATCACTGGGAATATGCACGAATACTTTACATCCAAAGACTCACAAATGATCATACAACACATTTTTTTCCTGATCATACCCATTCTAGAATATCAAAATACAAAGGAACACATAAGATATATACCACAATATTTAATGCTTCAACCCAAATTGACTTTGGTAATTTTTCATGTAAAAGCTAACCCTCTCTATAAGTGTCATGTTCATCCTCTTATAGACATCATTTAACTGAGGTGTCTTAGGTGGAGTCTTCTTGTGTCGAATACCCTGTTCTTTACAATATCTTTCAAATGGTCCAATATACTCAGTTTCATGATCTGACTTAAGACATTTCAACTTCTTCCTAGTTTCTCTCTCAACTAGGGTTTGAAACTGCTTAAACACATCCAAAACTTAATTTTTATCCTTTAAAGGATAAACCCATAATTTCCTTGAATAATCATTAATAAATGTAACAAAATAATGGGAATCACTAAGTGACATAATCTAGAATAGACTACATACATTAGAATATATTAACTGTAATACCTTAGGTTTCTTCTTGGGATCTATAGAGCTTTTGAATGAAATTCTATGTTGATTTCTAGCTAGACAGTGGGCACATCTCCTCAAATGCACATTGTTCAACCTAGTTAAGTTCTTCTTCTTAACCAATATTGACATAACCTTCTCACTTATATGACCAAATCTCTTATGCCATATCTCGACTTTTTCATCATTCTCCATTGCATTAACCATGCCTTCATAGATTTTGTTCTACATCAAACAAAATGTAGAACACTTCTCACCTCGAGTTACTACAAAAGAACCCTTCGTCAACTTCTATTGGCCATTCTGAAAGGTGTTATAATATCCTTCTTCATCAAACTTGCTAGTAGAAATCAAATTGATCATTATATCAAGAACATGGTTTACATTCTTCAAAAGTAACCTAGCATCACAGTTAATCTCCAAGTTAACTTCACCAACACCAACAATTTTAGAATTACCATCATTATCCATCTTAACAATTCTAAAATCACCAAGAATGTAGGATGTGAAAAAATCCTTTTGAGTTGTAGCATGAATAAAAACACCAATATTGATCATCCAACAGGTTTCATAATTTGTCAGGTTGACAAAATCAACATCGTAGAAGACAAGAAAATCTTGTTCAATTTTAGCAGCTACTTTCTCATCATTGCTATCATCACTTTGTTTTTTGTTATTCTCCTTGTCTCTCCTTAATTTTCTGCAAAACTTTTTAAATGTGTCCCTTCTTGTGATAGTGATGGCATTCAATGTTAACATATTTATTATACTTATCCTAACTTTTACTTCTATCATTGCCTTTCTATCTTCTACTCTACCTTTCGATCTTCTACTTTGAGTTCTCCCCCTAATAGTTATAGCCAAAACATTTGATTGTGAAGAGGGAGACCCTTGTGACCTACGTCTCATCTCTTCATTCAAAATAATACTTTTAACTAATTCTAGTTACCACGCCATTAGGAGCAGAATTAATCAACGAAAATTTTAAGGTTTCCCAAGAATCAAGTAACAATACAAGTACCATAAGTGCAAGAACTTTATTATCAAAATTGACACCTATACCTGACAGCTAATCCATAATCTCTTGCAATTCATTCAAGTGATCCGTAATAGAAGTTTCTTCTTTATATTTCAATTGTATTAACTTTATCAGGTAAAATAATTTATTATTACTAATCTTTAATGCATATAATTCATAAAGTTTATTCCATAAAAGTTCTCACATGCGTCTCACTACAAATATGATTGTACACATTATCATCAACAAATTGCCTAATAAAACCACATACATGCTCATATTCAAAAGTCCACTCCTCATCATATTTATCCTCCGATTTTTAGGCATCAAATACTGGTAGATGCAACTTTATCACAAATAGAAGATCCTTCATCTTGTTCCTCCATATGTGGTAATTTTTACCATTTAAATTTGTGATTTTTTTTAACTTTCCCTCTATATCTAAACCCAGTTATTCATTGAAAAACAGTTTTGATACCAATTGTTAGGAGAATAATGCCAATAATATTATTATTACAGCTAAATAACACAATAATTCTTCCAAAAAAATATCTAGTATGATAGGACCAAGAATAATTTAATCACAAATAACAAAATAATGTTTGAAGAAACCAATCGTGAAAGACATCATAATTTTTAATATAGAAAACTACTTTAAAATTGAGGAATAAAAAATACGGGTATAAGCTAGTAAATCATGTAATATGTAAAATAATGGGTATAGCAATCAATCCTTCCTACTTAACAAATAGGATCAATAACCACAAAATAATAATAAGAGGGTATGGAAAATACCAAATCCAAGATACGAACCAAAGAGGGCATCAAGATCATAACACACTTTGATCTTAGTTGAACATTATAATTTGGATTTCACACTTTTCACACAACAATTTTTTTTTGGTTTATTTTCTTCACCCTACAACTCTCTACACTCTCTACACTCTCTATTTCATCTGCTTCAACTCTTAAAATTTTATAGCAAAATTTTAGCATATAAAGTTTGATAAAATTAAAACAAATCTTTGACAAAAAATAAAAACACGGTTTTACAACTCAAAACATAACAAATAAAATAAGTACACAATTGTTAAAATGGGCCACCATTTTTTACTTTAAAACCACCTTAAACGTGTTTTCAAAAAACAAAACTCAGAATCTACAATTTTTTATGTGAGTTGCCACCATTTATTCCAACAATATTTTACTTTCTATCACCAAAATGATGTAGTCAACATTGGTAGGATTTCTTGACATAGTTTTCTTTTATAAATTCATAGTTTTTAAAACTATGTTGAATTTGAATCTAGTGTGCCCTTGACTTGATGTTAAGTTTAGGCAAAGCCAATTTTAAAGGGTCATATTTTGAAATCAAAGATGAGAAGATTAAAATATGATAATGGCCCGACAGATACCAGCATAATGGCCACTCAAATGGAATTGAAGATGACATTGATGAAAATTCTTTTGAAGGAAAATGGAAAATTATTTTGTCGTTTTCGGGGTACTTGATGTTATTTCTTCCACAAAATAAACTAGTAAATATTCTACAAGAGCATGTCTGCATTGCCAAACATAAATACATGGCCTTTTTAAAGATTGTAGCTACTTTTAGGAGATACATGTTCTGTAATATGTAAAAGGCAGATAAATAAGAGGAATATAAGATGCTGGACAAGATTCCTGTATTTTCTTTTCATTTATCATGCTACTATATGTTTTAGTCGATAGCAGACAAACAAAAGGAATACAAGAGGTTGGACATCATTCCTGTATTTTCTTTTCATTTATCATGCTAGTTTATGTTTTAGTTCATAAGTTATTTTTTGTATCTTCTAATCAACTATGAACTATTTTAAAAGAGAAAAACTTGAAAGCCATATGTTTGGTGGCTTTCCATGGCCACCAAGTGGCATTTTCGTAATTTCATAAACCAAATGGGGTAAAAAAAGTAAATGTATTAAAGGTAAAAATGTAAATTTATAAAGAGATTAGGAGTAAAAATGTAAATGTACATTTAAAATAATATTAAATGACAATTATATTCTTAAATAAAGACGAAATAGGATAAAGAACAAACGAATGATATGAGTTTTTCAAAATAAAAAAGGTGGTGGGTCTCACGGACTATCCGTAACTACCTAGTCGAGTTTATTTTAAAATATTCGTTAGATGTCTTGTTGCAACAATTTAAATAGCTACATATATTTAATGTTAATATGAGATTACTATTTCATCCTTCTATTATAAATAATATATTTTAAAATTTTCACGACTTATATAATTGCTACCTTCATTCTAAGAATATGTAAAGCTACGTTTTTTAAGCATTAGATATTAGGAATATGTATCCAATAAAAATAGATCATTATGATTATAAATTCATAATTAAAATATGGAATAATTAATCATGAGGAACAAGATTGGCAACCCAATGTTACCAAATTATGTCCAATAAGTTCTTTATTATGGCATTAGTCCAACAATATAACTATGTCT
>JAOXYD010250566.1:0-16438 GCA_028565735.1 Pinacopodium congolense
GTCAAACAATCAAAATCAAAACAACATATTAATCTATGATAAAATTCAGAAGCTAAAACATCAAATTGAAAAACCAATGGAAGAAGGAATTCAAGAATGTAGTATAGTCGTTATCATTGACTTAGATGAGAGCTCTCCACTCCACCAAGCATTTGGCTCCACCAATGGATGAATGGCCCCCAAGCTGCAGTTTTTGACAAAGAATTACACCAAGAGAGACGTCTCTCCACTCTTCATTGAAGGCTTGGTCCCATATGTGGAGAAGAAGACAAAACAACCCACACTTGGATGAGCTCCTCCTCTCCTCATCGTCTTTATGTTTTTGTTTCTACGTTTGTCCAGCCGCCAACCACTTTTTTTTTCCACTTATTCTCTAGGTTTTTTGTTAATTAAAACCCATGCATGTTTCTTGAATGAGCTAGCCAATAAAACATTGAGTTTTGAGCATAAAAGAGAGTGAGATGTGTTGATGTCGTTTATCTTCAATGTGTTGCTCTTTTATTTGACAACTTGAACCTTGATTTCCTTTTCTACCATAACTCACTCTATACATCTCCAATTGACCTAAACTTTTGTATGCAGGTTTATAACATGATGAGCGTGTTATCCATAAAATTTCAGATTAATCAGAGCTCTGAAAGGGCTCCTAATGCATTCCCAAATGACCTGCACAAAATTTGGAGTTCAAACGAACTTGTCTTGATCTTTTCTTTGTTGACATTTTATGACTAGTCATATGGCCTTGAAATTTGGTGTGCAACCTCATATGATGATGTTATAGGTCCTAAAATTGGTTCCACACCAATTCTAGTTCCAAACATGGGCCTTTCAACTTGTATCCGTGTCTTAAGGTCAAATCTGCATGTAAACACAAAAGGAACACAAATTAAGCATTTACATAAAAAAAATAAGGATGAAATGACATTATAACATATATAGAAATACTATAAAATTCATCCCTATCACAACTCGAATTCATCCTACATAATAAGTAAACACACTAATAACATTTAATTCTAACCTAAAATCAACAATTAAATGTTAAAATATAAAACACAATTAAAAAATAAACAAAAATTTAATTATAAACACATCAAGAAATAACTGACTTACACATTAAACACTTAAAAAATAGGGACTAAAAAATAATTATCATATAATCAGTGATAACCATTGATAAATATTAAAGAAATACTATTAAATATTCATCTTTATTTTATTTTATTTTACTCTCTTTCTTTTATTAAAAAAATCACCTTTTTTTTTTCTAAAAGCTAGGCCTTTCTTAATAGTTTGTTCTCTTTTTGGAAGTACATTAGGTTATAAAAAGTAGAATCACATTTAATAAATAGAGTTCAAAATCTAATGCTAAAATCTTTGTCCCGCTATTATTTTACATTGGTATCGACCTAAAATAGATAAGATGTATATTAATAAACCTGCTTATTTTTTAATCGAAAAAGACTAAACCCAATGAATTTTCAAGGCATGATCCTAATAAAATGAAAAATAAATGAAATTATTAGTTTAGAATGGATTATAGTACGATTATCAAATGTTTTTAAAACTAGACTAGATATCGAATCAGTAAAGCGAGAGATTGAAGGGATAAAGGTTTATTCGATATTAAATTGATATAAAACCGGTATTGAATCAATATAGGGTAATAAAATCTATAAATTATAAAAAATAAAATACATTACAAAATTAAATATATAAAATTAAATACTAATATCTATTATTATGTAATCAATAAATACTAATTCTAACTAAATTTCATCTAATATAAAATAGTGAATAATAGTAATAATTAGAATTGTATTTTTGAATAAGATTGTATTTCATCTCCATTAAGAAATTAAAATTCTTGAATGTTATATAAAGATTTGTAAACCACTGTTGTATCTAAAATTCTTGTATTAATATTTTCTATTACATTTAAGTAAATTATGAAATTATAAATTGCCTTTTCAAGTTTATTATAATCAAGATCAAGTAATGATTTTTTTCTATTTTTTGATTCACAAGTCAGTATAATTAATACAATCAATAATTAACTGGTTGGAACACTTGACTTATAACTAGTTAAACCAATTGGTTAAATAAAAATGATGAGGTTTTCTTATTAGAAGATTTTTATATAAAATCAAATCGATTATTTGAAAGTTTTACGGTTAACCAGGTTGAACTTGTCAATTTGAAGGGATTTTTAAATCACTGCGATTATCTGTATTCTTGGTTATAATATCTGCAGGAGACTTTCTCTTTAACCCCTACTTAAAAAATTGGGATTTTTTAGTATGGAGGTAGAGCTCTTAGAAATCTTGCATAGTCTCATCAATTGATTGATTTCAATTGTGACATTTCCTTAAATCAAAGACAATATGTCATTCGTACTCTCCCTCACAATTTCACAAGTTATGCCACCAATTCTGACCCTTTATGTTCTTTTCCCCAACGCAATATCTAGAAAGTTGAAAAACCAAATAGGTGAAAAGAAGCAGTAACATTTACAGTTAGAAAAATTTTATGCTTCTTAAAAAAAATAGAGGAGAAAACGGTTATGCATAAGAAGTTCTCAACAAAATAGATATGAGAAAATATAAAGGAAATAAGTTGTTGATTATGTTTTTATTGAACTACTAGTAACGATTACAAACACTAAGACATTCATAGTAAAAAGAAATGACAAACTCTCAAAAAGACTAGACTCCCGCTACTCATAAATAAATTAATCACAATAACTTAAAAGATAAGTATTTAAATTGATTTATCCTTAATAGTAGGAAGATAAAGTTAATAACTGCAAACCAGTAAATAAACAAAATAAGAAAAAATAATTAAAGTTGGCAAAAATAAATATGTAAATTGTACTAATTTATAAAACTCTCCCTTAGTTTATGCTTATGACATTTAATTCTAAAAGTAGCTCTGGAACTTTAAAACTTAGGATTTCTCAAAGCCTTTGTAAATATGGCTGCTACTGTGATAGCTCCTAGTTAAAATATATTTTATGCATGATTTGGTGATTATTGTATTGAGTTTTAAAGGAAAATTCATATGATTCATGTGCATATTAAGTTAAATCCTCAGGAAGAGATGTTTTTTGTGTGTTTTATTATGTTTAGTCATATTTTATAAGATTGTCAAGAGAAAAATTAGGTATGGAAGCAATTTGGAAAGCATGTACATTATGTTATGGAGTTTCATATTAAATTTCATGACCAATAAAAGAGTGTAGAATAAGTTAGAGCGAAAACACTAAAAGAAGGCAATGTTAAAGAGCTCATGAGCAGGCTCACGCTTGTGAGTTTCCCTGTGACATTTAAACAGTAAGGATCACTAACAAACTTACAACCCATGAGTTTGATCTTGAGCCTAGTAGTACAACTTACACTAATAAGCATCTTATGATTATTTTATACATTCTCTTTCCTCTAAACATCATCTCACAGCTACCAAGGGAGAATTAGCATGTCTTAAACCATTTATCTAATGTTATGTGAATGTAAACTTTAGTTTTAATTCTTTGATTTTGTATGATTAGGTTGAGAAATCAATTATATGTTTTATAGCATTTTATAGGCTAAGCATCTTATATGAAGGCCTGGAGATATGCTTCCATAAGATATTTAAGTTAGGTATGAACTTAGCTAAAAACAAGAGGTTTTATAGAAAGAATTAATGCATTAAATTGATAGAGATAGAGAGAACTTTCATTTTATTCATCAAATTAAATAGGATTGCATAACTTGATAGAAAGTGCGATTTACCTTAAAGAACCCATGGACTAATAAATATGGAATACAAGTTGAATCAAGATTAACAATGAAGACGAATACATTTTACAGGGATTGATTACTTAAATCCTATCTTTTCATTGAGTGCTAGTCGTCGTACATTTTTTTAGGCATTTATCTTTAATTATTTAATATGTTTCCTTTATCAACTAAATCAATCACTTTACCATTGGTAGGCTAGATAATTTAGATAGAAATTCATTGATAATAGCAGTCCTTGTAGATTCAACACTTGAATTCACCATAATTATATGGAATAACAATAGGTACATTTGCTTATTTTCATGTTGTGGTATTTTTAATGTTATTTTTGATATATTTTTACTATATGCACATTAAGTTTTTGGCAATGTTGCCGGGGACTATGTCATTATTAAATATTTTTCTATTATTTATTAGACTAGTCATTTTTTGTCTTATTTTTCTTTTTCTAATGTTTAATTGAATATATTTTCTTTTATTGATCTTGTGTAGAGAGTTTTGAAGTGCAGGAAGTAGACACTATAAAATGGCAAGGTTAGAATGAGTGTCGAACTATAAGTGAAGAGATAATTGTAAGCGCCACAAACACTAATGAGGTGGTACCTACTACTATGGTTAGAAAGAACTCACACCACTGTATGCATAATGGAAATTTCATTAAATCACCCTCAATCACTTGTCATCACCAGTAGTGCATGAGGAATTAAGATAGGCATTACATATGGATTTAAGTACATATATATATGTAATAGTAATGTCAATCAAGGAAAATTGGAAGTTGAAGAGGAGTCATACCTGGCATTGTGTGAGGTTTAGGATGAATTCATAGCTAACAATAATGCCAGCCAAATATCCTAGCAAGTGTAAGAGGAGTCCATACTAGCCTTGTATAAGGTCTTGAGTGAGTTTATTTCTAACATAAATCTAGTCAAGAGAGATTAGAAACTTCTCATTGTAACTTATAACTACAGATAGGGTAATTAGTTAAGTCATCTATTGAATATGAGTAAATTGAACCAATTAACACCATTTAAGAGGAACTAAGAGAGTCAAAATGTTTTCCCTCGATCAAAAGTAAGGACGAGTTAAAAATTAAACCCAATGGAGATAGTGAGAAATCCATTGAAGATAAGGAAATTAGGTATGAGAATGAAACTTACAAGGTTATTGATTTCATAGACATTATAGTTTTTGAGCGTCAAGTAGTGGCTATACATAACCATTTTATGCTATGGAGTAGCATGAAATCCATAAAAGGAAAAAGATAATATCTAATAGTAGGCATGGTGAGCTATAAAGAGGTAGCAAACCAACACAAAGAAGAAGAGCTAGTTTGGGAAGATAAACCTAAAAAAAGTATCGGCATTATATAGTATTAAGGTCTAGCTAAAAGACCTTAAATAAGCATTTATTAGGAGGCATCCCAACCTATATCTACCTTAAAGAAGCGTTTATTGGGAGACATGCTAACCTATATCCTATCTCTTTTAATTGCTTTCTATTTTAATTTTTAGAACCTTTCGCATATGGAGTTGCATTCTGGCATGTTTTATTTATTTATTTTCATGTAATTATGTGCTTCATATTTTTTAAGATTTATTGTCAATCTTGTTTTCTAACTTAACACAAATGTAATTGAGTTTGTTTGAGAATAGATTAGAGAGTGGTTTTGATTACACTACTTGAGTTTATTGCCACTTATAGATGATTTTTATTTGAAAGAACTACTTATTGATGTTAAACACTCCATGGAAACTATTGTGATGATACCTAAAATCTAGAGTGCTTATGAAGATAATGTTTATTGCACATTGAGCATAAATTGATTATGAATAACATGTATTATATTTTTTATTTGAGATAATTAATGCTATAGATGTCTAAAAAAGATCCATATGTTAATTTTAATTCAATAACACCTCATTATCTTTTCCATTCTATTCAATTTGTGAGTTTAACATGATGCTCTTATATGATGTGTTAGTGGATTGATAAATTTGAATGCCTTTATAAGCCTTAACCTTGAACATCTTATAACACATTACATGAATTAATACTTTGGCTGTAATTACTTTTTCAACAATTATTATAGTATATATGAATGGATGTTTTGGCTATATGGATTAAGTGTTGGAGCAGAAAGCAAGGTGGAGGGAGTTTCTATAGTTCCATTACCTACCTTTACCTTCCACAATTAATGTTTCATAATTTTGCATATGGAATTCACTTTACAACCAAGTTTTGTTATCTTGTATTTCATTTCATTTTATTGAATTTATCTTTTGTTTTATTTCATCATGAATCTTTTAAATATTTACATCATGTAGGATTTCTCTTTAAGACCTTTTTATTTTATTTTATTTTATCTTAATCTAAACCTTTGGAAAACTTGTTCTTTAATATTGATCTTTAGGTAACAATAGCAAACTTTGATCATCAACGTTTTGAAACCTTTAACCTTATAGAATGGACCCCCAGTTATCTACTTCATGCCTACAATATAGACTTCACTATTAAGGAAAGTGTCGTTCTTCTTTCTCTCTCTTATTTTTGTTGCACTTTTTTTTTGGTTCTCTAGATTGAGGGAAATTTAGTTTAAGCGTGAAGGGTTAGTTGAATATGATATGATATATCATGTATTAGCACACTTAATTTGTTAGAATTTCAATAGAAATAACTTGAACATCTTATCTTGAATAATGAAAATTGAGAGTTGATTATTAATTGTAGTGTTTTAATTCATCAATTTTTTTAATTTTGTGAGAATTAAATAGTTCTTGAATGATTCCTCACCAAAATTGACCAAAAGCTTTTTTTTTCTTATTTTGGTTTTATGTGATTTACATCTAATTTTCGAAATTTTTTTTGTATGATGTCAAATTTCTAATATTGTTGCCTATGGATTGTTGTATGAATTTGGAATAGGTTGTGCTTTTAATGAATGAAAAAGGGTATATGTGCTTAAATAAAGTAAGCAAAAACTTTCACTCCACTTGGTTTATATTGATACAAAGGTTGAAGCATATAAATAGAGCTAATAGCCAATTACAATTATGAGATAGTTGAGTAATTGGAAATGCTCATGAAAAAATGTGCATTTCGTGTCAAAATATGAGAATAAACTGCAAACATACTAAAAAAGGTTAACCAAATTAAGTAATTAGTGGACATTCACGACAAAATGTTTACCTTCGGGTCAAAAGAAAAGGTGAAATGTCAAAATTTCTCTAAATTAAAACTTGAGTTATGCTTTATATTAATGATAATTTCCTTTAACAATTTTGAATGATAATTTATATGAAACTTCATAGATGTTTAATATTGTATATTAAAATTTTCCTAATCACTAGTAGTGTGATTGCATGTATGCTAATAAAGGTTTTGTTATGAAAGAATTGGGATTTATAAACTAAATCAAAATCATTAATTCACTTTTGTTTGTACTCAATTAATTCTTAACTCTTGATTAATGTTGTTTACGCAAATGCTTATGTCATTGCTTAAGGACAAGTAATAGATCAAGTGTCGGGGTGTTTGATAGCTCTTAGCTTGTACAATTTTAAATTTGATTTGGTGATTATTATATTGAGTTTTAAGGAAAATCCACGTGATTCATGTGTATATTGAGTTAAATCCTTTGAATGAAAAGTTAATTATGTGTTTTTTTATGTTTCATTATGTTTGATAGTACTTTTAATAGTAAAATGAGATATGGAAGCAATTTAGTAAGCAAGTACATCATGTTGGGGAGCTCTATATCAAATTTCAGGACCAACAGATAAGTAGAGAAGAACCTAGAGTGAAAACACCAAAAGAGGGAAAATTTAGAGAGCTCATGGGTTGGCTTATGCCTATGAGTTTTTCGATGACATTTAAATAGTGAAGTTCTAGGGTAGACTCACATTCATGACTCTGGTCGTGAACCTAATGGGACAACTTAGGCAAATAAACCTTTTATGTTATTTTATGCATTCTCTTTCCTCTATACACCATCTAGTAGCCGCAAGGGAGAATTAGCAAGTCCTAACCCAACTCTGAAGGTTTTTTCACAATATTGAAGAAAAATAAGGATCTCGACGCATCAATCTTAAGATTAAGTATAGAATTTGATATATCAGTCATCAAGGAGTCAAAGATTCAAGAAAATTCTCTACGAGCTTGACAATTATCTATGAGCCTTTCTATTCATTTATCTTCAGTTGTTATTTGTGTGATTCATAAAATGTATAGAGTTAATTTTTTTTAATATTTGAGTTTTAATAACTCTAGGATGTATTATTCAGTATTGTTCTTGATTTAACTTTTGATTTTTAGATTTTATATTATATTTATTTATGGATATTATTCACATTGTTTATCAAATGTTATGTGAATGTAAAATTTGATTTCAATCCTTTGATTATGCATGGTTATATTTGGAAATCAATTATATGCTTTAGATCATTCCATAAGCAAAGTATCTTGCATAGATATTTAGAAATTGGCATATGTAAGATGATTGAATTAAGTGTGAGCTTAGTTAAAACAATATGTTTTCTAGAACGAATTAAACCTTTCAATTGATAGGTTAGGATAGAGAGATTTATCAAATTGAATATGATTTACATAACTCAAGAGAGAGCATAATTTACCTTAGAGAACCTGCAGTATAATAAATATAGAAAATGAATTGAATCAAGATTAATAATGAATACAATTTTGTTATAAAGGAATTAATTACCTGTATCATTACTTCATTATTAAGTATTAGTCCTTGTGCATTGTTTTAGGTGTTTGTAATTAATTATTTAGTTTGGTTTCTTTATTAACTAAATCAATCACTTTACCATTTTAAAGGCTAGCTAATTTAGATATAAACTCATTGATAATCGTAGTCTTCATGGATTCAACATTTGTGTGTTCTAGTATTGTTAGTGGGATTATTTGGTATACTTTGATTAAAGTTTAGATATGTCCATACACACATCATACTCGATCCTTTGTTGAAACACCTTCCAGCTTTATGTCTTAATTAAATACCTTCTCTCAAATAGACTAGTGATAGACTTTGATATGCATTGTTCATCCATATAAGACCAGATTTGCAGTAAGCCTAATGGTAACTTTATTGTTGCAAAAAAGGGTTACTACATAATCAATCATATGAAAAATATCTTCCATAAAACACTTCAGTCAAATGCACTCTTGTGTAACCATAGTTGTTGCCACATACTCTACTTCAGCACTTGACAAAGTAACTAAAGATTCCTTCTTCCTACACCATTAAATTACAATCGAACTATTGTTAAAACAGTACCCTGAAGTGGAACAACGATCATTTGTATCTTTTACCCAATCTACATCTATAAATCCATTCAACAAAAAATGATCAATGATTACGAAACTAGATTAGACCATTTAGTTTAATTTCATTTATCCAAAATCTAACTAATTAATTTATCTAGTTTTTTATAAAAATTAAAAAATTTTAAAACCATCTATTTTTGTATGAATCAATCGATTTAACCTAATTTTGACTAGCTAGTTGAACCAGCTAGAGGATTTGTTGCTAGGTTAACACTATTCTTTTTCCTTTTCTTCCCCTCATCCTTATCCCTATATCACATCCCTTGTTTCTGTCTCATAGTAATTGAAACTATATGGAATAAAATGTTAAACAATTTAATATTGGAACAAAATAAATCTGAAACTTTCATCAACATGTGAAAGCCAAACAATGTCCCAAGATTGAATAATAAAGAAATAAATAGCATAAACTGAACAAGATGAATAACCTAAGTGAAACAAGGATTCGGTATTGCTAAAACAAATAGATGAACTATGATATGGCACACCAAAACACACGGCAATATCTAATGGTCAGAAAAGCAAATCAAAGACAAAAGCATAACAAAAGTATTTGCAAGAGAAATCAATCTTGAGCCGTGTCCACCATCTCCGTAAAACTCCATGGACAAGGGGAGAGGATGAGCCCACCATAGGAGACCTTCTTGGATTTCTCTTCTTCTTCAAGTGTGTAGCCATTAAATTCACCAATTAAGCAAGACTCATGTGTGCAGCCATCCAACACTCTCCAAATGGTGAAGAAGAGACGAAAACAACCCACCTTATATGACTTTCAAAGCCTTGTCTTCTTGCTAGGTGATGAGCTGTCCAAGCTAGGTGAAGAACGTGAAAACCTCTCAAGCTCTCTCCTTTTCACCAAGGTTTTAAGCTCTTCTCTCTAACCAGCCGCCACCCACCTTACTCCTCCTCTTATTCTCTAGGTTTTCTTTGTTAATTAAAACCCATACACGTCCCTTGCATGAGCCATCCCATAAAACGTTGAGTTTTGAGCTTAAAAGAGAGTGAGATGTGTTGATGTCGTTTAACTTCAATGTGTTGCCGTTTTATTTGACAGCTTATACCTCTGATTACCTTTTCTGTCATATCTCCCTCTACGCATCTCCAATTAACCTGAAATTTTGTATGAAGGTTTCTGACATGGTGCTCTTACTCTCCATAAAATTTCAGATTAATCTGGGCTCTAAAATTCTTCTAATGTATCTCCAAAACATCTGCATGAAATCTGGAATCCAACCAAGCTTGTCTTGATCTTTTCTTTGTAAATGTTTCATGGCTAGTCATATGGCCTTGAAATTTGGTATGGAACCTCATATGATGATGTTATAGGTATTAGGATTGATTCCACACCAATTCTAGTTCCTAATTTTGCTCAAAACATAGCTCTTTCAACTTGTATTGGTGCCTTCAGATCAAATCTGCATGTAAACGTAAAAGGAACACACATTGAGCATTTAAATAACTAAATATGGATGAAATGACATTGTAACATATATAGAAATACTATAAAATTCATCCCTATCACACCCTCATCCCCTTCCAAAAGATTGTCTTCCTCTATAGTTTCGATTGAAAGTCACAAACTATATTTATATTGTTCTTGTTGCAATATAGGTTTTTGGGGGTATCAAATATTTTATCGGTGATTTAAGTGCCTGAATATCTTCTTTACTCAACAATAATCCACAAAAATAATAAAAAAACTTGCATCAAAATGATTATCTAAAAACCTAGTAAGAGATCTATAAATTTTTCCCAAACCATTAATAACAACATGGAAAAGATCATCATTTAAAACAGGGCTTTTAAGAGCTACTGATTGATCAAACATACTCTTAGTCTACTATGTGTATTGTTCAATGTTTTCATTATTCTCTTTTTTCAATTAAATCAATTTAGATTTAATGGTGCAAATCTATTCCTTTGAGCTCGAGGCATAAGCATTACCCATTTTTTCCCAAGCTACCTAAGATATTGATGCTTTAATAATCTAAGTAATAAAACTATTTATAATGGATACAATATCTAACTTAATATTAACTGGTCTTGTTAAACCATGTTGTATATTCTAGATTGATTTGATTTTCATTGATGAATTTTAATGGTAAATTAGTACTTCCATTTGTATGTTTTGCAAGATCATATCTATGTATCAAAGATAAAATTTGGGTTTGCTAAAGTAAATAATTTGTAGAGTTTTAAGTTAGCGATAAGAGAAGATTATGAAGATCCACTATAGGCTTTATTAAAGAATATTGTAGATAATCATTAACAACTGTGGATTATTCTATGGAATTTCAATAGCTTCCTATATTCTCATGAGTTTGAGGGTGGTTCTTAGTTTAGCTAACCTTCTTATGAGTCTAGGGAATGCACCTCATATATTGGGCAGTTGAGTTTTTTACTTGAAGCAATTTTAGCATTGGCCTAACCACATTCGAAGAAAGGTTGACCATGCTCTAGTCAATCAAGTGCGGTTATTTTCCTTTGATTCTAGCAAGGCTATATTTCTACAGTAGTTGGTATCTGATCACTCTCCTATTTTGATTTAGGACTTGTTAAGGAATCAAATTTAATATCATCCTTTCCGGTTTAACAATTATCTAGTATATATTATTAGATCCAATCAAGTTTTATGCAGAGGTCTTGATGGTTCTGTCAGGGGTTTTAAGATGTTTTAATGTGTAAAGAAACTACAACAGATTAAACTTAAGCTTAAAACTCTGAACAAGTAGCAGATTGGGGATACCTTTAAGGCTATCTCCAACACAAGGGAAAAGCTTCTCTTAGAAAAGGTTAAACTTAGTCATAATCTGGGTGATGCCAACTTGATACAGACTAAACAAATGACTCTTCAGGCTTATAATTAGCCTCTGTAGTGTCATTATACATTACTCAAACAAAGGTTTAGCATTCAGTGGATGTGAGAAGGTGAGCATAACAGTAAGTTTTTTCATGCTAAGGATTTGGTGCATAGGAATTTTAACCATATAGTTCAAATCACCACTGTAAAAGAAACTATAGCCTTTATTCAAGATGCCATTTCTCTTTTGGTTTTTTAAGAGTGCTTATACCTCATGTTCTCAACTTCAAGCCTCTCCTATAAGCTTATAGCCTCTTTTCCCTAATTAGCTAACTACTCAGGAGAAAGAATTAATGTCTTGACCTTTCTCTACCATCTACATCAAAGTTCAGCACTTCTCTTTTTATCTAGATAAGGCCCCTAGACATGATGGTTTTAATGCCTTATTCTTTCAATAAACATAGTGCTACATATTTTTAATGGTCATAGAGGCAATGAAAGAATGTTTTTGAACTGGTCAAATGCTAAAGGTGCTAAACTAGACCTATCTTACTCTTATCCCCAAAAAGCCTGCTCTTGCCTCACTAAAAGATTTCTATCCAATATCTTGCTATAACACAATTTTCAAGGTCATCTCTAAGTTAATAATAGAACGGCTTAAAATAGTTCTCATCCATTACATTCATCCATCTTAAGGGGCTTATATTCGGGGGGAGCTATGAGTGATAACATCATGCTTACGTAAGAACTCTTCAAAAAACATGATCGCAAGGATTGTAATTATGATTGCATTATAAAGATTGACTTTTTTAAGACTTATGATTCAATAGAATGATATTTGATTCTCGGTGCTTTAAAATCCTTAGGCTGTTTGGATAATTTTAGTGGATGAATTGAGTAATGCTGATCTACCTTTTTTTATAAAGTTCTAGTGAATGGTCAGTTAACTGAACGTTTTACTAGTTCCAGAGGAGTAAGATAGGGTGACGCCCTATTGCCATATCTTTTCACCTTTGGAATGGAGGTTCTTGTCAGACTCCTTTGTCAAACTGTCTAATAGGATATCGGTTTTAAATATCATTCGAAGTGCAAAAACCTAAGTATTAGTTCATTATCCTTTACTTATGATTTAATTATTTTCTCTAGGGCTGATCCTTCATTTATTAGTTGGTTGATGGCTACCTTGTGTTCCTTCTCTGTGATCTCAGGAATGTAGATTAAGATAAGGATAAAAGCCAACTATTTTTTACTAGAAGAGCAAGTCCAATGGTACCCTAGTTATCATCTTTCATTGGAAACAAATTAAGCCAGTTGCCTTTCACTTACCTTGGGTTGCCTATATCTTTTAAAAGGCCAATCAGGTCAGATTTCCATCCCCTCCTGGATAAAATACAATTCAAGCTTGCCTACTAGTGCATTTGCCTGTTATCCATGGCAGGTAGGATTCAATTGCTTCAATCAGTGGTGAGTAGTCTTCATATTTATTGGTGTTGCATGATTTTTTTAAATTAATATCATAAAGACTATTGAAAAAATGATGAAGAGATTTTTATGGTTTGGAGATATTGAAAAGAAAGAAATGGCTAAGCTCAAGTGGAGTGATCTATGCTAACCGAAAAATGAAGGTGGTATTTGCTTGAAATCCATCAAATTCACAAATAAAATCCTTAAGGCTAAGCAACTCTAGAGGATTCTAATTAATCAAGAAGCGCTGTGGATAAAATGGATTCATGTTCAATATTTGTAGAATAATTGCTTTTGGTGTTTTCACCTAAGGTATGACTACTTTTGGACCATCATTCAACTTTGCAAATTGTGTGTGGTTCTAAGGCCTCTGATAAGGAATGTTCTTAATAGAGGCACAAGTTATTCATTCTGGCATGATAAGTGGATCCAATCTGAGCCATTATGTGATCATCATGCTCTTGGTACTAACAATTTGTAAAAACCATAACAATATTTTATGTTCTATTTTTCAAAAGCTATAATGCTATCATAAATACATTTGATTGATTTACATTAGCATTATGACATAGTAAGAACATGAAAATATGTAATTAATAATTAAACCATAGTAATCATTAATGTACTATACTTAGTCGTTCTCAATTTTACAAATCATATAGGCTTCTATGGACTACACTAACTTTTGATCAAATTTATTATGCCTATCACTTTATTTAACAACTCTTTACATCAACAGTAGATGCATCCTATTTTGAGGCCTTTTAGGCTCTTAACTTGCAACTAATAAGAAAAAAATTAGATAGAAAGAGATGCTCCTCCTTCTGACAAGGATGCTGAATCTATTAAAGAGTTTTAGGATGGTTCCAACCTACATTCCCCCCTAATTTCAACTCCTTTCTTGCCTTGCTTCTTGTGTTTTCTTCTTGCTACTTTTTCGTACCCTCCCTCTCTTTCATTTCCTTTCTTCTCCTTCTTATCGATTCTGTCCAGCTTTCTTCTTTGCTTGTAATCTTGCATTCTTTCAATTCTTGGCCCTTTATCTTCTCCTTTTAGACCTCCTCTAACATTCCTTTCCTTCCCTCTTTCAAGATCTGCCATTGGATGAAGGTTTAGCTAAAATTTTCCCTTGGAGTATCCTTTTGAAATTTGGTTGCACCTTTCCTCCTTCCTTTCTCTTTTCGAAAAATTTTCCAACTTTTTATAAATTCCTTCTTTCAACTTCTAGCCTTTCTCCTTCTCTTTCCATGGCTTATACCAGTCCTTCCACGTCCTCCTCCATTAGAGCATGACAACCCTAATCTAGTTGCTATCATGATGGGAAAGACTTAGAGCCAAGTTATTGGAGACATTGACTTGGACAGCTCCAAACTTACTTATATCCCTCCTAGCACCATTGATGGAACTCAATGTGTCATGCCTCCTATCTAGATCTTGAAAGATGGTGTTGCACATTGGAATACCAGCCTCATAGGCTTCTTTTATGGTAAGAGAATTGCCTTTCGCTCTATGAAAGTATGGGATATGGAGAATTGGAAGAAAAGGGGACTTGTGGAGGTGATCTAAAATGACTAGCACTTCTATCTTTTTAGGTTTTCATTCGAGCATAACATGAAAAAGGTTATTGAAGGTAGACCATGGCATATCTACAGGAGATCTATCTTCCTTGTCCAATGGAAACCAGGTATGAAACTTGAGGAATTAATGCAAAACACATTCCTAGTAATTAATTGTTTTCCCTATGGGATTGACATCTGGGGTTTAAAATACTCCACTTTATTACTTTTTCGATAGGTAAACTTGACTTATCACTTTAGTTTTCAAAGAAAAATCGTTAAAATGATTTTAGTTTTCATAATCACTTAACCAATGAATAACAATAGCTAATTAAGGTCACTGATAAGACTTTAAGGAACTATCTTTATAGTGGGGTTTATCTAATCATGCCAGTAATAAGGTTAAATGGTTAGATGTTTTCCCACTTAAAGAGCTTGGAGTCTTAGGAGTTCTATTTATTAGTCTTACTATCAAGGTGGATTTGGCTAAGCAACATTAGAGATTGCATATGGATAAGGAGTCCATACAGTTGAAATGGATGCTTGCTTACTTCGTAAAGAACCTAAATATATGGGATATCAATCCCAATGGCCTCTGCTCTAAAAGTACAAAGCAAATGTTAGGGGTAAGGGATAAGGTGAGAGCTACCATAGTTCATAAGATTGCCAATGGTGAGTACACCTCTATTTAGTTTGGCAATTGGAATAATTTAGGTCCTCTAATCTTATATCCTAAGCTAAATTCCTTCAGGAACATCCTAACCTTAAGTTCTAAGATATGCAAGATTATTCAGGGGGCTGCTTGGATGTTAAGCTCAGCAATAGTGGATGTTATGCAACCTTTGCTTCCTAACTACCACTCAGATTCATCAAGGAAGGATATAGTGGCATAGCAGCTGAATTCTTATAGTTCCTTTTGTATGCATTCTTGTAAGCCTTTATTCAGGGAGGAAGGATACAAGTTAGGATGGTACAAACTGGTTTGGTGTAGATATAGAGTCCCTAAGGTAGTCTACACACTTTAGTTAGCCATAAGACAAAGGTTAATGCTCTTTAGTAGATAAAAAAAAAATACTAACTTGGATCCTTCATGTAGACGTTGTAATCATCTTTTGAAGACTTTTGGTCATCTATTCTTTCAATGATCTTACACTTCTCAGCTATGTTAAGCGATCTTGAATAGATTTGTGTCAGGCTTGGATTTCAATGCATTTTTATATCCATTTCATGTCAATTTAATGTACATTTGCTTCTAATTTATGCTAAAGTATTCAAATATCATTTATATTCATGTACAATGAAGATGGAAGCTAAAAATTTTAGAAACTCTCGAATTTGTAGCTGAAAAACTAGATTTCAAGAGTTAAACGATGATCCCCTTTCACTTTTCATTGTGCTTCATAGCCCGTCGTTTTACTTTTGAAGACAGGAACTTAAACAACGCCTTCATAACCTACCGTTTTACTCTCTATAAGTGGCGTTTTGGTAGC
>JAOXYD010250576.1:0-16438 GCA_028565735.1 Pinacopodium congolense
GAGACGACCTTACTTCACTGTGCTACGTTAATAGTCTGAGTAGGTTAATTATTTTTGGTTGATTTGACACTCACCAATTGTGAAGGTTTCTCTTGATTTTAGAATTAAGATTATTGATTATGTTCCTCTTGATCTTAGAACAAGATTGTGATAGGTTTCTCTTAGCCTTATAATCAAGATTATTGTAAAGGTTACTCTTGGCCTTGTAAATAAGATTGTTATAAGGGTTACTATTTACCCAATTAAATTAAGATTAATTTTTAGTGAATTTCCAACAAGTAGTTGGAGAGAGGACGTAGTCTATCTTTGGGATAGACGAACTTCTATAAATTTTGGTATTCTTCCCTTCCCTT
This sequence comes from Pinacopodium congolense, assembly GCA_028565735.1. Classification (NCBI taxonomy): domain Eukaryota; kingdom Viridiplantae; phylum Streptophyta; class Magnoliopsida; order Malpighiales; family Erythroxylaceae; genus Pinacopodium; species Pinacopodium congolense. Next base: position 354 of record JAOXYD010250576.1, read on the forward strand.
ACCTCTTTACATTTATGCATTGATTTTTGTTTTATTATTAATTGAATTTTTTTAATATTGATATAAAGTTTGGCTTATTATTTATGTTGAATTTTGGTTAGAGATTATATTTAATTGAAATCAGTATAAGGTTTTTAAATTGTTTTAACTTGCAAATAATTTTTTAAACACTCAATTCACTTCCTCTTGGGTGCCATAGGGCTTATAAAATTGGATAATAATATAATTAAATTTAACAAATTGAACTTTAAGTGCTTACTTTAATACGTATAAAACATATCAAAACTTACAAATTTTATGAGGAGAATGATAATTTGAAAGAGAATATATATAGATTTCTTATGTTAAATCATCATGAAGGAAAACTTTTTTAATATCCATTTGATAAATTTTATATTGAAAAACTATAGCTATGACCAAAAGATTATGAATAGAAGTTAATTGTACTATTGGGGCAAAGGCCTTTCCATAATCTATGTCATATTCTTGAATGTATTTTACAGCTATTAACTGAGTTTTATAACGGTCAATAGTTTCATTAGAGGAGTCTTGATTTTATAAATTTATTTGTGACTAATATGCGTCTTGTTGAGAATCTTAAGTATTGGTTTCTACTAAGTCCTAAGTATTACTTAGAAAAAGATATATTAAGTTATAAGTATTGGTTTTCTCCAAAGCTTGAATTTCTTCATTCATAACTAACTGTTAAAGAGGCTTAGTACTTGTCTCACGATGAGAGTAAGGCTTATGAAGGGCAACAATAGTAGAGTAATAGTGAAAATTAATAAGATATTGAAAGGTTTCTCGTACTCAACTTAAATAAGAAGATTGTTGTCCAAGGTGGATGTTGGCATAGGTGCAGGATCAATAGTTAGTATAGGTTGAGTAAGAGCAAGTAAGGGAGGTTTAATATTGATCACATAAGAAGTACTTATATTAGGAGTTGGAAACAACTTAATTGAGGAATCAGTGAAAAATAGAGAGTTAGTATTGGTAGAGTAATGAATTTTTTAAAGAGATGAGAACATGAAATTTTCCTATAAGGTAACATAACGAGATATAGTTAATTTATTAGAAATAAGATCCCAACAAAAATACCTTATGAGTTCAATGCCATATCTAAGAAAACAATATAGACAAGTATGAGGTTTTAATTTTGTATGCTCGTGACAATGTAAAAAAACAAAACAAGCACAATAAAAAGGTTTAAGAGTTAAATAATAAGAATTTTTACCAAATAACTTCTTAAAATGAGATGAATTTTAAAGAATAAAGGTATGAAGTCAATTGATAATGTAGACATCATTAAGAGTTACTTCTCGTTATAATTTTTCTAGACATAACGCTGATAGAAGAAGGGAACAAACATAATCAAGAATTGGATGATATTTTCGTTCAACTATTTCATTGTGTTGTGAGATGTAAGGATAAGAACATTGAATAATAGGTCTTTATTGACTAAGAAATTAGATTAAAGAGTAGTCTTGCTATTCCTTTGCATTATCTATTTAAAGGGTCTTAATAGTACAAGAGAACTGAGTTTGATTCATATTTGCAAATGTGATATAAATTTGAGATAATTTAGATAAAATTTTAAAAAAATTATATAAGTAGACTGAAAGTAAGCACCAATAGCAAAAAATTAGGTGGCCCCTCTTGGGAACACATATAACCTATCCCTCTCATATGATGGGGAGGGCATTTTGTGAGGGGGTGGGCTACGGGGGGGCTCCCAATAGGACCCCTAAGTTTTACTCTTATCAATAAATAATATAAAATAACGAAGACCATTTACTGATGAGACATGAGAAGGACTCAAAATATCATAATGTATTATACCAAATGGTTTATCTTAAATAGAATTACTATAAGTGAAAAATAATCTAGGTTGTTTTTCAAGCTGACAATTTAAATAATCAAAAGACTCAAACTTTGTAAATCCTAGTAGTCTATGAAAAATCATAAATTGAAATTTGCTAGTGGAGGCATGACCAAGATGAAGATGCCATTAATGATTGCAACAAACATAAGTTTCTGAGAAAAATGAAGAGATTTAAGTTCAAATAATCATCTCACTCTGCGACCAATCCTAAGAATTTGTCATATTTGCAAATCCTTTACCTAAATACTAGAGGAAGAAAACGTAACATTTAGTCTTTTTTCACATATTTGACAGATATAGATTAGATTTAATGTCAAGTTGGAAATGTTGTAATTCTCAAGAACACTAAGCTTAGAGGTGAATACATAACCAATATGAGAGACTTTCATTTTTTGTACTATTAGTGGTATGCATTGGTGATAAGGAATAGATGGTTGTTACAAAAGATAAAGATTGAACATTGGTGGTTATATGGTTAAAACATATAAAGTCAAAATGTCATTAATAGTTACTTGGAGTGATAAGCATGACAGTAGGAAAATTGAAAAAGATAACTTATTTGATTAATGTGATAAAATCACTTATAGTGACGACAATAGAATCCTTAGTAGCAACAATAGTAATGATAAAAGATCTAGGTTTAGAGATATTCTTTGATTTTTTTTGGTTTTGAAGGACGTGTGGAACATTATTCAATAATAAGACAAAAATCATGATAATATCTTCACTTTATAGCAAGATAGTTAGTAAAAATATTACCAATTTGATTACAATTCTTAAAGAGCTTAAACTAGATTTTTTTGTGCAAAGGAAAAGTAGTTATGACAATTACTTCACTTTTGAAGGTTCTATATAGATTGAGGAGAGTTTGTTCAAAGACACTCTTCTGAATAGCTTTGCCTAATGATGGAAGTGGATGTAAATGTAGTAGTGAAGTTCGAATAAATTCATATTCAACTTGAAGTATCATGAGAACTTAAATGAGATAAAAATAATCTTTACCGATTGACTTGAGATAATTGATTCTTGATTAGTTAGACTCGAGTTAGAAAATTACTTATTAATTGTTCAAATTCCTATTTGAGATTATCGAGAGTAGTCCATAACTGATAATAGTGAGCAAGTACATTAGTTTGATATTAATAAGCTAAGAAATCCTGCATGTCCTTTGCATAGTCCTAATCAATAACTTGAATGGGAATGGATGAGACTGGGGTATTGCAAAACCATGTGATAATTTAGTGATTTTTATTGTCCTACTCTTTAAGGCGATCTACAAATTTTACATCAATTTCTTCTCTTTCCTTAATTGACTTAGTAATATCCTTAGTGAAAATACACTAAAGTTTAAGATCTATCAAAAAAACTTTTCATACCTTGAATTCATAGATTGTAATTTGAACCTGTCAAAACAATTGTAATAGATGTTGAAATATGATATTTCTCTATAACAAAAGTAAAGAGATTAAGTTGTAATAATAAGATTAGAAAACCTCATTCTATTTAGATTTTCGAATCCTAGAAAAGCTATTATGAGGAGAATTTCTTGAGCTAGAAGTCAAACGTCACAAGTGGGAAGGGAGAGACGCGAGAACAAACAGTTCATATCAAGCTACCAAAAAATGATTGCAAGACTGAAATTTGAAGCCTTACAACTTTCTAGACTCTGACTGGACAGAATCAGTGTATTACCCTTGATTACAAAAGAGCCTACCCCGACTGATTTCTATTCTTAACTCTTGACCTTTTTCGGCAACAAAAGCTTTGCTATTAAATCATAAAATATTGAAGGAGAGCAGTTTGCAGACTTTCTAATCCACTCAACTGTCTCTGTCATTCGCATTTCACTCTAAAATATATCCGAAATAAATCTAATAATACATGTGATAAAAAAGCTTCCGTGCACAATTTCTTCAAGATTTGGAAATCTAATCTTTCTGGATACATTCATTATATAGACTTTGCTTCGTTAATACATTTTTTTCCTGTAGTTTTGATTAAGATTATTGTATAACGTCATTGCTTAGCTCATCACTTTTTTTGATTTAAGACTTCTCAGCTCTTGCCTTTCAATTTCTCTTCTTTTGTTCTGTCTACCTTCCATGCATTATGTGCAAGTCATATAGTCTAAGCCTTTTTCTTCTAACATTTCTTGTCTTTTGCGAACAAGTGATAAAAATTGGAACCCTACGAAAATTCTTTCTAGCCCCAAGCATTCAGGACTTTTACAAGTCAAGGTATTCACCGTGGCTATTTGCAGCGGTTTGCTTCATTTCATGAAAATGACTTTTAATTATAGTTTAAGCAGTGAAACTATTTTTTTAGTAATAAAACAAATTAAAAATTTGAGATGAGACAAAAGATATTATAACTTACCCCAATTTTAAAAAGATTAGTAGACCAAAAAATAAAAATATTTTAGAATTTGTAAGTGTCGCTTAAATTAATCATAACATTTAATTTTGGTAATATATAATTATAAATTTATTTAATATATACTTTAAAAAAATTATGAGGTTAGTCATGGTAAAGACGGGTCCTAGTCACTCGCTTTGTTATTGCCCGGCAATATGCTCCATCTTGTCTTTTCATAATTTGTACGTTCACATTTATGAAGTGATCTCGCCTTCATTCTTTTTGGCATATTCGCATCGCATGTCCACTTTTGTCACTGTCAGCTCGTTGTCCTGTTTAACAGAACTTGCATTCCCATTTCAAGGGTTAAAAAAAGTTCTTAAACTGATAATATGATGGTACATGGTCCAGTAGATCCAGATTCAGGTCCTCCTGCACCAGACAATCCCACCTGATTCAGTTGACTGTCTAGATGGTCCCATGCGATGACCGCTACTTCTTTCCCGTTATTCTTCATCTGGACGATCACCATCCTCCTATTTTACTGTGGAATACTTGGTCAGCAAGGTTACCAATTTACACTTTTCTCATCATCATCAAACACCTTTTTCCCATCCGTTAATGCATCAAGAACCATTTTTGCTGATATTTGTATCCTCCTATCTACTTTACTTTTTTAACATGTAGCGCTTTTTTAAAAACCTTATTGTCAGATATCAGTAAAGTTATTAAAGGAATACATGCGGAGGTTATATTAGGTAAAAACAGATTGTCACGAAAGTTATTAGTTTATGGTCTAGTGAATTTTGATACATACATGATTAATAAAATTAAATTAATGTATAATCTTAATGCTTTAAACAATAGTTCCACTTTGAAAATTAATAACAAAGATTCCTTCCTTTCACAGCATCTCTAAAGATAAGGAATATACTCATTAGTGTACTATCCAGACCGAGCAAATCCCAAAAAAACAAAAAAAAAAAGGGACTAACACATCTACTTTTTATTCAAATTTGTGTTATTTTTCTTTGTTTGAGAAAGAATATTGTATAAAAATAAGGCACACATTTAATTTAGAACGTGTTTTTTATTTTTATTTTTTGAATTTTTATATTATTTTTAATCTCTTTATTATCTTTATTTGTTTTTTTTAATTATGTGTTATTTTTTAATTTTAATATTTTAAAAAACACATAAACGGAATCTAAGATCATGATTGGTTTCATTTCTGATTTTTATTTTTAGTTTATATTTTTTTAATACAAAAAATTAAAAAATAACATAATAATACAAAAATAAAAAATTAATATACTAATATAATACAGAAATTAAAATAATAATAATAAATAAATAATACACAAAAATTAATACAAACTCACAAAAATAAAAATAAAAAATTTTAACCCACGACAGTAATAATGATCGTTTTAAATTTTAAACAGACAAACTCCAACTTTGAGTGAACCACAGAGCTGGAACTCCACCCGGGGACCGACGTCACCATCGACGTCACACAGGGGGTTGGGTGGTCTAGTCATGAACCTTTAGTGATGTTTGCGTGGACTAAGTTTCGGTGGTCCTCAGGACCACACATCAAGTACTACGTATTTATTATCCATTTTCGTGTTCATACACAAACTGTAGTGACTCGTTTCAGCTTGCCAACGAAGAAACTGAGTTCGAAGCGAGTTGAAAGATGTATTCTAACCACATGCCAAAATTTGCCATTATAAATACTCATTACTTCACTCCCAATTTCGCCACCACCACCAAGGCGTCAACGCACCAAATTTCTTAACGATCCTCTCTCTTACAAAGCACTTTGCACTCTGCTTCTAACTCCAACCCCAAAAACATGGATTTTTCGGCATCTAAGGGCACCAAGACACAGTATCACACTAACCCTATCCCTCCAAGAAGAGGACAGGTCAAGCTCAGAATCATCAGGAGCATCGTCAAATCAGCTGCTAGTTTTGCTTCTGTTAGTAAGAATCCTAGGGAAGATGGGACTTCCGTGAGCTCAAGCCCAAAAACTCCGGCCACTCCGACTGGGTATTGCTCCGATGCGGCGTCCGAGTTCTAGTTTATGGTTTTCGCCCTTTGTATAGAAAAATTTCGCATCGATTTTGTGATTTAAACTACCTTCTGCTAGTTTTGCTTCTTTTGTAAGAACCCTAGGCAAGATGGTACTTCTGTGAGCTCAAGCCCCAAAAATCCGGCGCCTCCAACTGAGTATTGCTCCTATGCGACGTCCGAGTTCTAGTTGTGGTCTTTGCCCTTTGTATAGAAAAAGTTCGCAACGATTTTTGTGATGTAAACTACGCTCTGTTTTTTGGTTTGTAATTATAAAATTTTCCCTATTTTTGTGGCAGTATTTATGTTGCAATTGGTTGCCTTTGGCTTGGTTCTGTTTCCTATGCTCTGCTTCTGTGACAGCCTCTGTTTTTGTTAGTCTATTCTTAACCGTCTGAAAGTGAGATCGAGAGAGAGAGAGAGGAGAAGTTGATTTGGTTCGCATATACATAACATACATATGGAATTTTGAAACTTTCCCATCAGAAACTAGATTCTTGAGCACTTGATTTGTAAGTTAATGCTTAATTACACTCTTGTGAAGAGGATGAAATTGAGACAGCACTCACTTTTCTCAAAATTAGTTTATAATCCCATGCTTTATGAGAATTTTGAACACTTCAATCTGATTAAGGGATATCTATTTTTACAAAAAGATTAGGAACAGAGAGGTTTGTGCCAAGAATTTTTAAGAAGGGTACTAAACGAGCACAAAATCTGAAAGTATAATAATAAAGTGAATCATGTGAATCATGTGAAGAAATGGCTTTGCATCATGCCACCTCGCACGGAAAAAAAACGTTTTACATCAATTTAATTGCAACTTTATTTTACCAATCGATATCTGAATTTGTAGTTGTGCTCTTATTTAGTGGCCTTAAAGCAAAGGCGAGAGTGAAGTCGAAGGAGAATTTTAATAAATTAATACACTAATGGACCAAATAATGATTCTCTATACTCTCATAAAACTCTTAATGATATACTATACATAAAACAGTCGTGAGACACAGCTATCTCTCGGCTGTTTCCGACGTTGAACCCTACCCAATGATTGTCATAAGGAACTTTATCTTTAGAAAGCCAAACCCAAAGCTAAAAGAGTTTACATTTGCAATTATATGTTTTGTGTAAAATTTTCACGTGCCGGCATCGAAAGATACGAATCAACTTGAGAATTTTCGAGCCTTGGCTAGTCTGATATGAAGAAAACGGCGTCTATCTGTGACATATATGCCAATTTTTTGGTATTAAAAAGTATGTACGTATATGTGCCTGTATTACGGCCGGCAATTTCTGTATGTATGTTGTTATCGGGAGTAAAAGAAGAGCAACATCGCTGTCAGTTAGAACTAAAAATAAATTCAAATTCAATAAGAGCAAAACTAATAGCAAATTGAACCCTCTGAGTGCTTATTTTAATATATATATAACTTGTTAAAACTTATAAATCTTATGAAGAGAATGATAATTATAAAAAGTATGCATATAAACTTCTTTTGTTAAAATATCATGAAAGAATTTTTTTTTATATTTATTTGATAAAGTTTCTATTAACAAACTACAGTAATAGTCAAAAGATTATGAATAGAAGTTAATTGTGTTACTGGAGCAAAGATTTTATTTTTCCTTAATCTATGCCATATTCTTAAATGTATCCTTCAACTATTAAGTAAGTTCTATAACATTCAATAGCTCTATTAGAGCAAATCTTGATTTTATAGATTTATTTGTGACCAATAAGGGTCTTGTTGAGATCCCTAAGTATTGGTTTTCTACTAATTCCTAAGTATTGTTTAGAAGAAGATCTATTAAGTCCTAAGTATTGGTTTTCTCAAAAGTTTGAATTTCTTCGTTCATAACTTAATGTCAAAGAGGTTAGTATTTGTCTCACAATGAGAGTAAAACTTATGAAAGGTTGCAATAGTAGAGTAATAGTGAAAATCGTAAAATAATGAAAGGTTTCTTTTACTCGACTTGAACGACGAAGATTGTTGACAAAGATGGATATAGGCATAAGGGTAGGATCAATAGTTGGTATAGGTTTAATAGGAGCAAGTGAGAGAGATCTAATATATCAGGACTTGGAAACAATTCAATTGGAGAATCAATGAAAAACAGAAAATCCATGATGATAGAGTAATGAATTTTTTAAAGAGATGAGAACATGACATTTTCTTAGAAGGTGTCATGACGGGAGATAGTTAATTTATTAGAAATAGGATCCCAACAAAATTGCCTTATGAGTTTAATGCGATATCCAAGAAAACAATAGATATGAGCATAAAGTCCTAATTTTGTATGCTCGTGACAATGTAAAAGAACAAATCAAACACAATCAAAAGGTTTAAGAGTTAAATAATTAGGAATTTTACCAATAGCTTTTCAAAAAGAGATGAATTTTGAAGAATTAAGATAAGAAGTCAACTAATAATGTGGATAACATTAAGAGCTGCATCTCTCCATAATTTTTTTTGGACATAATGCTAATAGAAGACGGGCATGTATATAATCAAGAATTGGACGATGTTTTCATTTGACTCTTTCATTTTGTTATCAAGCGTAAGGATAAGAACGTTAAACAATAGGTCCTTGTTAACTAAGAAATTGGATTAAAGAGTCGTATCGCTATTCAATTGCATTATTTGTTGGAAGGATCTTACTAGTATAAGAGAACTGGCTTTTATTCATAGTTATAATTGTGATGTAAACTTGAAATAATTCATATCGATATTTCAAATATATAAATGTAATTAAATCAAGAATAATTATCAATAAATAATATAAAATAATGATAACCATTTATTGATGAGATAGGAAAAGAACCCCAAATTTCATAATGTATTATGCCAAATCATTTATCTGAAATAAAATCACCATACGTGAAAAATAATTTAGGTTGTTTTGCAAGTTGATAATTTAAATAATCAAAAGGCTCAAACCTTGTAAATCCTAGTAGTCCATGAAAAATTAAAAATTGAATTTTGTTAGCGGAGGCATGACCAGGATGAAGATGTCATTGATGAGTAGAGGAGTTGAGGATTGCTGCAAACACAAGTTTCTGAGGAAAATGAAGAGATTCAAGTTCAAATAATCAATTCACTCTGTGACCTATCCCAAGAATTTGTCTTGTTTGCGAATCTTATACCAAAACACTAAAGGAAGAGAAAGTAACGTTTAGTCTTTTTTTCACATAATTGATTGATATAGATGAGATTTAATGTTAAGTTAGGAATGTAGTAATTCTTAAGAAGACTAAGCTCAGAGATGAATACATAACCAACACGAGAGATTTTTATTTTTTTACTATTAATAGTGTGTATTATTGATAAGGAATAGAAGGGTGTTACAAAAGATAAGGATTGAACATTAATGGCCAAATGATTACAATATAAAGAGTCAAAATTCCGTTAATAGTTACTTAGAGTGATAAACATGGTTGTAGGGGAATTGAAAAAGATAACTTGTTTGATTAATGTGTTAAAATCACTTATAGTGATGACAATAGAACCCTTACTAGCAAAAATAGTGACAGAAGATTTAGGTTTAGAGATATTATTTGCCTTAAAGAATCCGTTGTTTTGGTTTTAAAGGGCATGTGGAACAATATTCAATAATATGGAAAAAAAATCATGACAATATCTTTACTTCATGATAGGACAATTAGAAAAAATATTAACCAATTTGATTACAAGTCTTATAAAGCTTTAAACTAGATTTTTATATAAGGGAAGAGTAATTGTTACTTCACTTTGAGAGGTTATATCTAGATTGAGAAGAATCTCTTCAAATATACGTTTCTGAATAGCTATGCCTAATTATGGAAATGGATGTCATTATAGTAGTGAGGCTTGAAAAACTTCATATTCAAGTCAAAGTGTCATAAAAACTTGAATGAGACAAAGATGATTTTTACTAACTTGAGGTAATTAATTCCTAATTGGTTGGACTTCAGTAAGAAAATTATTTGTTGATTATTCATATTTTTATTTGAGATTGTGGAGAGTAGTCTATAACTAATAATAGCGAGCAAATTCAGTTGTTTGATATTGATAAGCTAAGAAATCTAATATTTCCTTTACAGAGTCATAATCAATAAATTGAATATGAATGGATGAGACTGAGGTATTGCGAAACTATATGATAATTTAATGATTTTTATTGTTCAACTATTTAAGGCAATCTGTAAATTTTGCATAAGTTTCTTCTCTTTTCTAAATTGACTTAGTAATATCCCTAGTGACAATATGCTGAAATCTAAGTAATATCCTTGGTGAAAATTATGCTAAAGTTTATGACTTATCAAAAAACTTGTCATACCTTGAACTTATAGATTATAATTTGAATTTGTCAAAATAGTTGTAATAGATATTGAAGTATCATATTTATCCGTGACAAAAGTAAAGAGATTATGTTGTAATAATAAGATTATAAAACTTCTGTGCTTTTAGCAATAAACATGACAAAACTACAAGTGAAGCAGATGGCCAGGAAAGATGGATATGGGTAGATGGAAAGGGATCACTGGTGGCTTGAACAAAGAACTAGTCTAGGTAGTCTGTGAACAAGTGCTGCAAGTGATGTTATAGGTCTGGGTGACGCAAAGTAGATGGCTGGGCTGGGGGCTGATTGGGAATTGATGACTTAGGTAGAGAAATGGTTTGGGTAGGCTACGAACAGGTGCTATAAGGGGCGTGAAAGATTTGGGTGACGCGAAACAAATAGTTTGGCTGGGGACTGGTGGCTATTGGTGACAGCGAACAAGGAGATTAAGTGCCTGCTTAGATGGGCTTATATCAGTTGAGCTTTTGTTAGTAGAGCTTTTTTTCTGTAGAACTTTTCTGAGAAGAGTTTTTTTAAGAAGATAGTTGACTGTTTAACTGTCATTTAAAAAAGAGCTTTTTTAAAAGAGGTTCATAGAGTAAATTATTTGGTAACATAAAAATAAAAGGCACTTTTGATTTTAACTATATTTTATTTTGTAATAAAAATTATTATGTATATAAAAATTATTTAAAGTATATTAAACAATATGAAAAGCATAATATATTAATTATTATATAATTTTAAACCATATGAAACATAAATGAAAATATATGTAATCAAATCTTTTATATGGATTATAACATAAGTAAATTAATACAAAAAATAAATATTAAACATATAAAAATAGCCAAATAATATTATATAAGTCTAATTCTAAAAATAATTTCGTTTAAATCATAAAAATAAATCTCAGAATAATTTAATTAAAATAATTTGATATGTTAAATGCATAATTTATTATACGGATATGTGGATATGGGAGTATTACAAGCATTATGTTAAAAACATAAGGGCAAAAGAGAATAAAAATAGGCTCATTAATTGTCATTAATTGCTCTCAAACATATACCTGAAAAAGTCATTTCAAAGGCTTTTTTTAGAAGCTCCAAATTTAGACTTCTTAAAAAGTTGTATTTTGGCTGCAAAAAAAACCGTATCTATTAAAGAAGTACTTTTTAATTCTACAGTCAAACACCTATTTTTTAATAAAAAGGCTTTTATGGTGGAAAAAAGTGCTTACTAACTTCCCAAAAGCCCATCTAAACAGGCACAAAGTTAGCAATTAAAGTGAGGCTGACCGAAGTTGTGCTCTATCTAAACACACTTTAGTGATTTTGGTAGGTACTACCATCAATCATCACACATAAAAAGAAAACGTGATGGGATAGACAATTTGGAACATCGTGACTAGGCCAAAATAGAAAAATACGTTGACAATGGCTATTCACACAACCTAATTTTGGACAATATCCAATATATTAGAAATGAACGACTCGTAATGTAGACATTGTCAGGTCGAAGCAATTGCCCATTTATGTTATAAAGTTATACACATATGTGGAATGAAACATAGTTTAAGGTATGAGTGGACATTGTCGACATATTGAGTCCCTAGTGTGAAAGCCTCTGAAATGTTCATTCCTATGTTTATTGACAACAATATCACAAACAGCTACCATTATGAATCTCAACTTGTTTCCTCATCATTGGTATAGTTAAGGGGACTTCATAGGACGATGTGAGAAAGTGACAAACCAACTGCTTCTCCGCCTAGCTAACAGATTAATGATGAGTAGAGGAAATGTTTACTACAGCTATATGATTTATAATTACAAGACAATAAGATTAAAATGTGAATGAAAGTTGTAATGCTAAAAAAAACCTGTTGGCATAGATGACTACGAATCTCTTTATTAGACTGGAACTGTGATAATGTTATTAAGACTAGGTCACACATTTAATAGTTCTTGGGCACATGATAATAATTACACAACATCTAGTTACCATTATATGATTCCCTAGTAGTCATAAACCACTCCAAAATCGTATTGCACAATACATATATAAACCTCCATCATTCCTATTCGGAGAAATTAAAAGTCTTCATTATAATAAAACGTACGAGTATTCCAACCACTTTTGTTACTATTATTAGCTAATCAATTATTGTTTTTGCTATCAACCAAAGACATGGATAAGGGTACACACCTGGACATTTGAAAGGGGAATTATAGGTAGTACATTATGGGAAATGAAGTGAATGGAATATACGGCTTGGTATTTTATGTAAGCATGCCTAAATTCTGTAAAATTTATAATAGAACAAGCACCTATAAGCCCACAAAATGGATGATTCCATTGGTAGTGTTCTTCGAATATACTGCACACAGTGGCTCATATACATATTAGTCTTCTTGCACTAAATTATTTTTGGACAACGCGAGAATTATGGGGGTCAAATATTCAAATTTTGTGGGTATCAAGCTGCACACAACAGAACCACTAATGGTCATCCATTAGGATAGGCAGGAGCTACTGCATTTGGAACTGGAATTAGCCTTATGAGTAGTGTGCATTACATAATATGAGAAGATATATCTACATACACAAATGACAAATTTTCCTTTGCAATGGGACCAATTGAAATAGGAGGGGTACCTATTCTGTTTCCTCATGAACTTTGAAGGCATCATCACCAATCTTAATAATTACAATATATTTTTTAACAATTTCATTTATGGCTTCCATAAGAGGAGTCTTCACTATCTTGTTCAGTGTAATGATATCGTATACTTGGGTCTACCATATATGAATAATTCAAATTATTCAGTGAAATAGTCTTTGTTGTCCTAGCTATAATATTTAAAGGCTATATGATCTAAATCAAATAATATAGGTGTTGAACCAAAGGAGATTCCAATCCTGGTTTTAATGATAACAAAACATGTTTGATTACTAATGGGTTGAGTTTATGATGTTAATCTTAAAGATATGGATGTTTCAAGAAGAATTCATTATGGATAGCTTGGAGTTTGAAGGTCAAATTTGAAGATAATGGAAATTCAAATGAATTGGAAGCTTCAAGACCTTACATAGGTTGTTTTAAATATTTTTGTAGTTTTACTTAATGTTCAATTAACCTAAGGGCTTAAGTTTGATCATGCATTGCATTTGAAATGTTAAAAGTGCATTATCTCAATTCATAGGCTAATTCTTGTGTTTGAATTGTTTGAAGGTATTTGATCATTTATATAGCTTCAATATATGATTTAAAAGGTGTTGGAAGTCTCAATTATCATTGGAAACTTGTTTGGAAAGGTGTGGAGTCAATTGTGCAACATATTTTGTGTTTTCTAGAGGCATAGCAGCAGCCTGTTCATCTGATAAATGATGCCATTGTTGAGTCCAGAAGGTGCCGTTATATCCTGTTTTCCAGAAGCCATCAACGACAGGCTGTTCTTGGAACAACGACGTCGTTAATAATTCCAGAGGACATCGTTAATGACTCTGACTCCAATGGCTAGTTTCTATTTCGGGGCTTATCCTTTTTGTCTTCATTCTAACTTCTTAAAAACCCTCCTAAACCCTCCTTAAGCCTCAAGACACTATACATATCCTTTAGAAACAAATTTTGATACCCTTGACCCTCCAAAAACTGATCAAACATTCTGAATTTCTCAAAAGACTCAAGCTGCCCACTTTTTCACTGCATTTATTTTCCATTGATCATTTACTATCAATCTGTGTTTCTGGGTGTGCAAATTTGTGTTTAATATCTTGCTTGAGTGTTTAAGAGTTTATTTTATTCATATTTTATATTTTAAAAAGGCTATTTCATCAGATTAAAGTTAGAACACATATATCTATTAAAACTGTCTCTGTTGAGACTGTTCTACCTTGAATCTTGATTTCTAGTAATAAAACCCATTTCTAAAATTGTTTTATTGGAGTTTTCAGTTTGCCTAAGGTCTCTATATTGTGTTTGAACCTTATTTTGATTTTCTTAGGCTTGTTTAAATTATCATTAAGCTAGAACATTAATATACTTCAAGATAGCCACTGTTTTTACTAGTTTGAGTTTGATTCCGATTTCATTTTGCTTAATCTATTTCTTTGTGTTTGTTACTATTGTTTTATACTTGGTTAAGTTCTTAGGAGTCAGAATAATCTTAATTTTGAATTTTTTGGTTGGATATTTCATCATTTGTGTGCATTAGTTCATTTATACATCAAAACTGTCCAATTTTTTATGTTCTTCATTCAATCATGATTTTCATCATATAAATCAGTTCTAGGTGCATACATTTATTGTGGTTAATTCACATAAGTTGTTAGGAGTGCTCGGGTATTTTTGGTTTGATTTTTAAGTACTATATATTTATGTTTTGAGCTAAATATTCATATAGTGTTTAAACTGTCTAGATTTTATGATTAGCCTATCTTGATTATATTGCATAAAATTATGCACGTTTTTATACTTAATTTTTGCCATACTAAGTTTGTTTAGGTTTTCAAGATTGTCATCATTCATCCATATAATTTATTGAAAGCAAAAGCCCTTAATTTAATTGTGCATTGAAACACATTTTAAGGTGTATTTAGTTACTAGAAATTGGGAGAATTGAATCTTTTGGATATTTGTGAATTGTATAAGCTTCTCTTTGTCTTGAAAAGAGTTGGAATAAGTTACTCTTCACCTTTAGAAAGGAAGATTGTTGTGTTGGGTTACTCTTCAACCTTGGAAAGTAAGATTGTAAAGGTTAGTCTTCACCTTATAAGAAGATTGTACTTGTTTTGATTGATTAGTAAAGAATAATCTAACAAGTAGTTGAAAAGGAGGCGTAGCCTATCTTTGAGGTAAGTGAACTTCTTTAATTGACATGTGTCTTTCTCTTATCTCTACTTATTGCACTCATTTTGGTAGTTGCTTTGCCATTTCATCTTAGGTTGAATCTTGGTTTAGTGATTGCATTTAGTTTTCAATTAATATAGGTTGCTAGTTTGAATTAGCTAAACGTTTTTAAATACCCAATTCATCCCCCTCTTAGGTGCCATAGGGCTTACACATCATAACTATGCATGGACAAGTTAAGTCAAATCACTTTGACATTTCTAATATTTGGGTCGTCATGACATGTTAATAAATGTCAATCATGATCTATTATTATAAATTGTTTAATTAGAGAATTAAAGATAAATTAAAATGAGTTTTAATTTATCTAATTCTAATTGTAAATTATAATTATAATTTATAATCATTAGCAACATATTAGTAACCTAATAGGTCACACATAAAAGATCTATAAAGGAGAAAGTGAAATTGTAATTAAGTAGGACTTAATTGAGAAGTTTTAGAAACTTCAAGGATCAATATGTGATATTGGATCTAATTAGGACTAATTCATAATTATGACTAAAGTTTGACTTTAGTTGTAATATTGATAAAGTT
>JAOXYD010250585.1:0-16438 GCA_028565735.1 Pinacopodium congolense
GAGAAATTAGGGTGGTTTTTCCACCCCGGATTGTAAGTATTAGAGTATGGATTGTTACCTCTTTGCTGCTGACTCACAAAATTTACCTCTTCAGTGTTACCAGCACTTAATAAAAAGCAACCTGCAGTGTCGTGGTTATCACGGTCGTAAAGCTCACAATGAAGTTGAATGACCTTTACTATAGATGAAGATGTCCCTTGCATGTTACTCAAGCTCATAATGATTGCAGTAATCTGTGCCTATAAGGCTGTCGCCTTGTCAATTGGTATCATTCCTTTATGCTCTTTTGACCCTGTCCTACTCCGCTCATTTTCCCACATAAAACTGTTTCTTGCCAACTCCTCCAAAAGATCACGAGTAGCATCAATAGTTTTTCTCATCGATGATCCCCTGGCAGCTGCATCTATGGTCCCTCTTGTAGTTGGAGTCACACCATTATAAAATGTCTGTAATAAGAACTCCTTCGGAAGGTTATGATGTGGGCAGCTTCTTTGCAATTCTTTAAATCTCTCCCAAGCTTCATATAATGATTCCCCACCACTCTATTGAAAGTTTATGATTTCCTTGATTATCCTGGTTGTCTTAGTCAAAGGGAAGTACTTGGCCAGGAATGCTTGGGCTAGCTGCTCCGAAGTGGTGATCTGACTAGAGCTAAGTAAGTTGCTTTTCTTTGAAAAACTAAAAAAAGATTTAAAACATTCATCTTTTCAGCCTAAAAATAAAACCCAAGTAAAACAACTAAAATCAACCACAATAATAAAAGCATATGATTTTCCTCCTAAACTAGCCACTCTATAGGGTCAAACAAATTCATATGAAGTAATTTAAGGGGTCTAGAGGAAGTTATCAATTTCTTGCTTTGAAATGAACTTCTTACTTGTTTTCCCATTAGACATGCTCCATAGATTTTGTCTTCTTTGTAATTTATTATTAGAAGTCCTCTAACCAATTGTTTTGAGTTAAGCTTTGAGAGGAGATCCATGCTCGCATGTCCGAGTCGTCGGTGCGAAGTCCAAGCGCATTCACTTAAAGATATTAAACATTTATCTTCAATGTTAGTAACACAGTGTAAATTAACAATGTATATAATTCCTTCTTTTTTTCCTAAAAATACGAAGTTGTCGTTATCCATCTTATTGACAACACATTCATCTCTTAAAAAGGTAATCTTTTAATTCTTATTATATATTTGACTTACAATTAATTAATAAATTGTGTTTTAAACCTTCAACAAGTAAAACATTATTGATCAATGGACAATTATCTTTACCTACTTTGCCAATGCCAATTACCTTACCCTTTTCATTATCCTCAAAGGTGACGGATCTTCCATCCTTGCTCTTGAATGTGATAAATTGTGAAGGATCCCTAGTCATATTCTGTGAACATCCACTATCCACGTCACATTTATTTCTTCTCTTTTCCTCGTTGTGTGCCATGTTGGCAACTTCTTCCTTTTTAGAATCGCTTGATTCAAACCATAAGGCTCTTAATGCTTTCTTCTTCTTGAAGTCCTTGTTTTCTTTCCTCCACGTTTCTTTCTTCTCAACTTTTTATTCTTCTTTTTGTAGATGGGGGCATTGTGATCTCAAATGTCCCTTTTCACCACACTCAAAACATGTTATATTATATAACTTAAACTTTGAATAAGGTGTACCTTTTTGATGGTTTGAGGAATTTTACAAGAATTTCTTTAGCCTTCTTGTGATGAATGCGAGTTCTTTGTTCTTACTTTGAACTGATGATTCTTCATTTTCGCTGCCCTCATTTTTGCTTACTTTGAACACCACATTTTTCTTCCTTGGTGCCTGTGGTTCTTCTTGATATTTTTCATCCTCATCTCATATGTTAAAAGTGATCTGATGAGCTCGTCGAGAGGGGGCGTGTTGAGGTCCTTTGCTTCATGTATTGCCGTCACCTTTGTTTCCCATGTCTTTGGTAAGGACATTAGGATTTTCCTACACAACTCAACACTAGAGTAGGTCTTACCTAGACCTTTTAGCATACTAATAATATTATTGAAAGGAGCATACATTGAAGAAATAGTCTCATCATGCATCCTACAAAAAATTTCATAGTCATGAGTAAGCATACCTATTTTGGTCTCCTTAACTTGATTTCTACCTTTATGAGTAATCTCAAGAGTGTGCCAAATATTATATGCAGTTTCACACATAGCAATTCTATTATATTCTTCCATACTTAAGGCACAATCTAGAATATGCATAACCTTATTATTCAAGGATATTGACCTCCTTTCATCTAAGTTCCACTCATTTACTTTCTTTAGAACCAAATAATTTGCTACGAGTTTAGTAGGCATTGTATAAGGCTGGGATACCATTATTCATAAATCTATCCCATAAGATAACATCTCATCCTATATTTCCAATACATACAATTATTGCCATCGAAGTAAGGTGTTCTATGTGGATTATGACTATCTAAGTTATGTGAAGAACTTACAGTGTTCATGAAGTGTACCATTTGGTCCTTCCTCATAATTCGTTATAATTTACACTTAAAGTGAGACCTAGGCTCTGATACCAAGTGTTAGCCCTAAATGACACCTAAGAGAGGGTGAATAGGTTCTTAAGCTCTTAAAAAAAACAAAGAAACAAATAATTTGAGGAAGCTAAATAAAATAATTATGAAATAAAAATTATGAAGAGAACTTCAAATTATTAAAAATATAATAAGAAATACAAACTGGAAAATAGTAACAACTTACAACTCCTTTTTGGCTCAAGGATAACTGACTATTATTTTTCAAGGCTCAAGAATAACCTTTAAACAAATTCTTTTTATAGGCTCAAGAATATCCTTGAAATAACAAAGCAATTTCGCACTAGTAGAAAGACCATAAATCTAACCCAAACTTGATTAAAAAGCACTCTTAAATACGTATACACCTTAAACTCTCATGAAACTTGATCAAACTTGTAAAGCTTGTATTTTATATGATAATTCTATATTTTACTCCTTACTTTCCCCATCTTTTTATACTCACAAAAGTTGTTAGAACATTAATCATCCTTTTAGACTGTTATCTAATAGAAGTGTCCACTTTATATCTTTTTTATCCGTTGGGTCTTCTGTCCGTTGTATAATGCTATCATTGCGCTTTATTCAGTTAACCAATAGGCCATGTTCGGTTGATCGATCTTCTAAAACTTGTTCATTTGATTGATCGATAGTCAACATTCGGTTGATAGGTCTTTCTTCAATCGACCATTCTTTATTTGATCAGCTGATCGCCTCAAGATGTTCATTCGGTCAACTAATCTACATCGTTTGGTTGACCGATCCTCCTTTCGTTGGCTAATGCTTCCTTTAACGCTGCAGTTCGGACGACCGATCATCGATATTTGGTTGACTGACCTTTGTTCTTTAGTAACATCAATACGTAACTAAGCCTCTTCTTCTTCAACATTCCTATCTTTAACACACTTAAGCAAAAATATTAGTAGAAGGGGTGTTTTTTCATCATCAAAATAAGTTAGAACTTCCCTTGGTTCAACAACAGGTTTATGCCATACCACTAACCTATTGATGGGGACATGTTGTTTGGTTAGAATTTTAAATTGATTTAAAAGTCACACATCTCTTTTATTGAAAATCGTGCAACATAGATGACATAATTACTCTTCAACCTGTGATTTCACAGTTTATATGACATGCCCAGTTCCACATAACTTTATTCATCCATTCCATCTATGGTTTTCTCCATCTATCATCGGATGTATGGTAAGCTTCATTAGTCTGTCGCTTTGACTTCACTTTCTCATTGGAATTGCTTAACTCCTTAATGTAGCAATGTTTTGGGGAAAAAAGGTATCACGACATGATGAAGAAGTTCTCCAATTTAAAGTAGCCCAATGAAGTCCAGTAGAGAAAGGAAGGTACTTACAATATAAATACCACTGATTGAGAACAACTGAACAATCGAACCAAAAGCTGCTTAAAATGATGGCTACAAAACCTTCGGGCACCTTTGAAGTCATGAGAGAGGAGTCACATGATGCCATCTATGAAGAACCTCTTTCTATTGTTCATCTATTTCGGAACCTACTCTTCCTACATTCAAGAGACTAAGAGTAACCTACACAATATTTTTCATTATAAAAAACTATAGACATTTTGGATATCAATAATAGAAATGTTTTGGTTGCAATTATGGTCGCAATATGAAATTTTGAAGATACTATTTGATCTTTAATATCTTTAATTACTAAATTTTTTGCTTCTTGGTAATTGCTACCTTAATATTAATAAATTCAACATTTTTTAGTTAATATGTCATTTTTATTACACTTACGGCATACTAAAGGTTTAAGCCTTTCTAGATTTCATATGGCTTGAAAATTGTTTCACTAAATAACCTCCTCCCACCGTATTCATATTATGACTTGTATAACATCTGCGACCTAAATGTCATATTTTACAGTAAACATGGTGCTTTTAGTACATGTTCATTACATAATTTCTGTAACTC
This sequence comes from Pinacopodium congolense, assembly GCA_028565735.1. Lineage (NCBI taxonomy): Eukaryota > Viridiplantae > Streptophyta > Magnoliopsida > Malpighiales > Erythroxylaceae > Pinacopodium > Pinacopodium congolense. Next base: position 4,496 of record JAOXYD010250585.1, read on the forward strand.
ATATTAATATTACCATATGTATGGAATGCACTTGTATTTTGTCATGTTTGTGCACAATAAACTAAATAATATTTATAAATCATACAATGCCTTTACTCATAGCATCCCTACTGTTTAACTAGACTATACAATTTCATTACCCCAGTTGTATTAGGTCTATTAATGGGGTCTATACGAAATACTAACACAATTTATACAATGACGTACTGCAAAGACTAAATGCAATTGCATCCCATAGAAAACTTCATACAAAACATACCACACGTACTTCTAGATTGTATAACAATTATGGCCAACTTAAAAACTGCTCTAGTTTTAATTAAAGAACATAATATCAAGTATTACACCTTAGTCTTCTTTTCCAAGTTTTTTATGCCTTCATACATATCATAACATAGATTTAGTGGTGTTAAATGCACATTATAGATAAAGTGTACAAGTATAGTGTACGATGGCTATTGTTGATGGAAACATATTTTAAATTCATATGGTATAGGTGGTAATAAAAAAATTTACATTAGCTCACAAGATTCCTAACGTATAATAAATTAATACTAGCATGATTTTATAGACTATACATCCATCTCTACAAACCATTGCAAAACCTTATACAAGTTATTTCATCACTTCAAAAAAATGAAACAAAACAAATAATGAAAATAACATCCTCTTGTGGTCTTCTTTTGCAACTCATGCTAATATTATCACAAGTATGGAATGCATTTGTATCTTGTCATGTTTATGCACATCAATTGTACATTGAGTGTTACTCCACTAAAAAGAAAAGAAAAGAAAGAAAAGGTGGGAATAATAAACTAAATAATATGTATAAATCATACAACACTTTCACTCTTAGTGTCCCTACTATTCAACTAGACTATAAAATGTCCTTTTGCAATCTATATCACGTCTATTAATGGGATCCATATAACAATACTAACATAATTTATATAATGACGTATCGTAAAGATTACATACAACTACATCATATAGCTAACTTCGTTAAAACCATGTCATAGTAGTTTCACATTGTAGAACAATTATAGCCACCTTAAACAACCGCCCTAGTTTTAATTGAAAAACATAATATCAACTATTATACCCTAGTTTTCTTTTCTAAATATTTTATGCCTTCATACATAATATACAATAGATTCAGGGGTGTTAAATACACATCATAGATAAAATGTACAAGCAAAATGTACAACGCCAAACGCTAATGGATACATATTTCAAATTCACATGGTACAAGTGTTAATAGACAAATTTACATCACCTCAAAACATTCATGCCATCCAAGATACAGTCACACATTCTGGTGTTGCATGACACAAACAATCACATATCCCTCCTTCACTATCATGTATTCACATATAAAAAAAAGATAAGGCTAATAACAGTTATAAATACTTACCATAGAAGAATGGCACTAACTTATTGCAACTTTCACTTTGAAGTTTTTTGCTTCGTTTGATTGAGGAGTTTAGATGAAGGTGTAGAAATGGATCAAGAAAAAACACAAAAACTTTAATTTCTTCTAGACGAACGTGGTGATGTAGAGTGGGAAAAAACATTAAAACTTGAACTTCTTCTTCTTATACTCATCATCATGTCCTAACTTCTTCTTCCTATACTCATCGTCATGTTCTTCTTTAATTGGCATGACTATGCATTTAAGAAGCCACTACAAGTTTTCGACTAAAGAGAAGTTAAGAAGACGAACCTCCCTTATTTCATCAATATCCTCTTTTTTGGTGATGAAAAAATCATATGATATATAATAAACAGACACTATAAAAAATCATTCAAACATACTCAAAATCACATGATTATCATTCAATACTCAAATTAAACTTGTCTAAATCATAGTAGCAAGTTAAAAAACTATTACAATGGAACAATAAACTTCACAAACATACAAAAAGCATCATATTCTTAAAAATGACAAACTCCCCATAAGTTTATAAAAGTAATACAACCATGTTTTCAAAACTAATTCAACAAGTTTAAAAATTAACAAATCTACTGGAAATGACCAACTCCCCCTAAATTGATAACTTCCATAAATTCATGCATTATACTATAATTTAAAAGGTATTAAAAGAAAATTGCTATTCTCCTAAAATTTCTAATCCCCTTTATAAAACAAACTCTATCAAATATATCTCTTTCCCTTTTTGGAATCATAAAAAAAGTTAAGAACAAAAACTTAAACATGTCAAAAATATAAAATTGACACATTTAAATTCATAAATGATAAAATAATAAAGGAATGAAATAATTATTTAAAAGTCACAAATGAGAATCATCAATCATATTGAAGTCTCTCATAATCATGAAAAATCTATCCTCACATATACATTTAGTAAAAATATCAGTTAATTGATGCATAATATCAACAAATTCAAATTCTATATCATCATTTTGAACATGATCTCTAAAGAAATGATACCTAATCTTTATATGCTTTGTCCTAGAATGTTGTATGGGATTATTAGTTGAAAAAATTGCACTAGTATTACTAAATTTAATAGGAATTTTAATAAGTTCTAAACTATAATCCTTAAGTTGTTGTCTAAGCAATAAAACTCGAGTGAAATAATAGTGGCTACATATTTGGCTTCTACGGTAGGCAGTGTAATAAAATTTTATTTTCGACTAAACAATGAAACTATTGCGATACCTGGGAATTGACATGCACCAGATGTACTTTTCTATCTAATAGGCTACTCTCATAATAACTTATTCTAAAAATGTGTTACTAGGTTACTAAAGTCCTAAATGCAATATTCCATATAAATATCTAAGAATGCAGTTAATAACTAGTAGATGAGATTCTTTAGGTTATGCTTGAAATCTAGTAAGCAAACTCACACTAAACATGATATTAGGCCTACTTGCAATTAAATAAAGTAAACTATCAATAATATCTCAGTATTGCTTAACATCCACTTCCTTACCATCTTTATCTTTGTTCAATTTTGTGGATGTGCTCATAGAAGTGTCAAACAATTTTGTTTAATCCATGCCAATATGTTTAATAAGTTCCTTCGTGTACTTGGTTTGGTTAATGAAGATACTATCCTTCATTTACTTAATTTGGAGTATAAGAAAAAAGTTCAATTCTCCAATGATACTCATCTCTAACTCCCAAATCCTACTCTTCGTAAAGTCTTGGTACAAAATCTCATTAGTAGTACCAAAAATAATGTCATCCACATAAATTTAGACAATTAACAAATCTTCTTTTTCTTTCTTATTAAATAAAGTAGTATCAACTTTTTCTTTTAAAAAACCATTTTCATTTAGAAATGCACTTAATCTATCATACCATGCTCTAGTGCTTGTCATGTTCTGGTGCATCATGTTTTTCAAAATTAGAGAGGGTGTTCAATATAATCCTTTTCTTGTATGAAAGAATTAATAAATACACCTTTAACATCCATTTGAAACAATTTGAAACCTATGTAAGATGCAAATGCAAGTAAAAGTATAATGGCTTCTAAATTATCTACAGGGGCAAAAATCTTCTCTCTTTTTGATTTTATTCTTTTGGACCTAACTTAACTTTATTCATAAAAATATTGCCTAGTTCATCTAATTTATTTTTAAGTACCCATTTTGTACCTAACACTGAATTATTGTTAGGCCTAGGAATTAGATTTTGTTGTTTATTTCTTTGAAACTAATTTAATTCTTCATTCATAGCTAAAACCCAAATATCATGACCTAATGCTTCTTAGATATTCCTAGGTTCAATATAAAACAGGAATGTAAGATGAGATAAGTTAAGAAGAGAATGAGTAGCTACCCCTTATCGAATATTATCTAGGATTTTGTTAAAAGGATGATCCTTCTTGTATCTCCAATCTCTTGGTACCTCATCCTTCTTCCTTTTGTCTCTTAGTTCAACAATTTACTCTTGCAACATTTGTCCTTCATCCTTTTCTTCAAGTGATAGCTTCGCTAGGTCCTTAGACAAACCTACACCATCATCCTCATAAACCTTCTTGCTTTTAAAAGGGTTGCTCTCATAAAAAACAATATTCACAAATTCTTCTACAATATGAGTTCTTTTATTAAATACTCTATATGCCTTACTAGTTAAAGAATTGCCTAAAAATATTAGTTCATCAATTTTAGAATGAAATTGTCTAAACTATCTTTAGTGTTCAAAACATAGCACTTACAGCCAAAGAATCTAAAATGACTAATTTGTTGGTTTCTTACCCCTCTAAATTTCATAAGGGGTTTAATCCATTTTATACCTATTGTTAACTCTTTTAATTATATGAAATGCACACACTATGCCTTTGACCTAAAAATATATAGGTAATTCATATTTGTTAGTTATAGTTCTAGGCATTTCTTGTAAAGTTTTATTTTTACGTCCTACTATACCGTCTTAATGCGGTGTCCTAAGGATCGAAACGTTATGCAAAATGCCATAATTATCACAAAAAGATTTAAACAATTAATTATCAAATTCTCTACCATGATCACTCCTAATAGATGCAATAGACATGTCTTTTTCATTTTGAATTTTTTTAGAAAAGCTCAAAGATGATTTAGAACAATCATCCTTATAATTTAAAAATCACACCCATATAAATCTAGTAAAGTCATCAACAATAACAAAAGAATATATCTTAGCTCCTAAACTCGCTACTCTAGTAGGACTAAATAAATTCATATGTAAAAGTTTAAAGCATCTAGAAGTTGTTATTGATTTCTTGCTTGGAAACAAAATCCTTTTAACATGCTCCATATATCTTGTCTTTTTTATAACTTATGCTTAGGAGTCCATTGGAAAGTTACTTAGAATTGAGTTTTGATAGTAAGTCTACGCTAGCATGCCCAAGCTTTCTATGCCAAATCCTTGTGCTTTCATTCATAGAAACCAAACACTTGTTCTTTATGTTATTATCATTTAAATCAACAATATAATTTTTACCTTCTCTTTTTCCTAAGAAAACATTACTATCATCATTTACATTTGAAACAATACATTTAATACCTTCAAAGCATATTTTATAATTCTTATCATAAAATTGACTAAATCTTAAAAGATTATGCTTCAAATCATTAAAAAGTAAAAAATTATAAATTAAAGGAAAATTAATCTTATCGACTTTTCTAATCCCAATTACCTTACCCTACGCATTGTCTCCAAAAGTAATGAATCCTCCATCATTTTTTTGAATTTGATGAAAATCCTTTATGTGTTGTGAACATAAACTATCCACGCCCTATTTACTTCTCCTCTTAGTTTCCTAAAAAAAAAAGAAAATCATGTAGGTTTAGGTACTCACATCATCCTAGATCCTTGGAAGGAGCTGTCGTCAGCTCACCAAATATTAAAATACCTAACCTAACCTAATTATGTAGTTAGGGCAAGTCAGGGTTAGTCCCACAGAGAGTTTATTATATTTCTAAGCTATCCTTAAGGTTGCATTCAAAGAAAAATAAAATAAAAATAACCCCTAGATATGAAGACACTAAAACTAAATAGAAATACAATTAATGAACACAAAACAAATAAACAAAAACATATAAACGAAATAAATAGATGATGAAATAAGAAAGTTGGGAAGAAGATATTTCTGGGATTTCAGACTTATAATTGATCCTTGAAATAAATTAATTATGAATGGTTTAAGATGTTAGCCTATAGGTTTGAACAAGCTCTCAAACACTATATTCCACCAATTGAAGATTTAACAGTGTGACAATAGTAACACACTAGGGAACAACTAATCTAAGTCATAGTCATACAAGCTCGGACTATGTAACTTAGAGAATTGGAATCTTAGACTAAGTTAATTAATTTCCTTGAAAAATTCAATTAACCTATTACCACTTATAGTATTAGCTACAGATGATTACGTATCACAAGCCTTAACCTGGCAATTGAACTAGAAATTATACCGAGGATGGACAATCCTAAGAATTAACCCCTAATTCATGTCATTTAACTAGAATTTCAATTCAATCATAACCTAATTCACAAAGCTCAATTAATTCCTAATTAATTCTCACAATCAATCTTATAAAATCCCATCAATAAATTCTAACACAAACACAACCTAAGCTATCATTACAAAATCAACACAAAACCCAAATTTAAAATATGTTAAACAAAACATAAATGAAAAAATTATAATGAAAAAAATAAACATAAGGCCAGAAATTAAAGAAAGTACAGCTATATTAATTGAAAGCAAGGGTTCCATACAATATTAAGCAAAACACAAACTAACAAAAGCAATAACAATGAAAAACATTAACTAAATAATAAGAACAACAAATATTAAAGGTCTAAAATATGAAATAAAGAGCAAAATGAAGAAAACATAAGCAAACCAACTAAAAAAATAAGAAAGAAAACTAGAAAATCAAGAAAACAAGAAAGAAAGGGGTGGCTAAGCTAATAAGAAAATGAAAAACAAGTTAATGGCCATCCTTAGTGAGAAGCAAGCTATCCCTTTTATATCCTCCTGCTTCCCTTTAAAGCATTGCCATCTCTATAAAGCTTTTAAAAGCTTTGTTAAGGCTATGTGCCCTTTTCTCGCAAGAAAATCTCTCCCAATCATTTTATCATGTTTTGCTTGCTGTTGTAAGCTTTAAAAACATATTTATGTTTTATGCCTTAGGAGAGTGGGAGACGTGTCAATCCTCCATTAGAAGCCTCCTCTCCTTTCTTTTGTCCTTGACGCTTTTTAATCTACCTTTTGCATTTTTCCAAGGAAAGATCTAAAGCTTCATCACATTTTATAGTCCTCTCCAAGCTTTCTCTTTGCAACGCCACTTGTCCATCCTTTCAAGCCTCCTCTCCAAGTTTTCTTCTTTAATCACATTTTATTCTTTGTCCCAAGATTTCCTTGCCTTTTTTAATTTGGTGCCTTGATTAGCATTTTTTACCAACTTATAAAAGCTAACTTTTGCTATGCTCCTATCTTTATATTTATATGCTCCTTTACACTTTGTTTTGCTTCAATTTCCTTCAAATCGCTTTTAATCTTCTTCCTCTTTGCATATATTTATGTCTAAAAATTAAATCTACATGGAAACACAAACAAAAAAATGAGCATTAAAGAACTAAAATAGAGTTGAATTCATATTAAAATGAATATAAAAATATCATATAATTTAAGTCTATCAGTCTTTGAATTTTAGTAGTATACCTATCTCTACCTCTTGTGAAACATTTCCAATTTTATCTTAGCAAAAATTTGATACATTTCCATGATAACCACAATATGCAAAAAATAAAGGAGTATAAGTATTATATGTAGTTCTCTAATCATTTATAGGCCTAAATCCATTATAAAATCTTTGTTTAAAATTTTGCCTAGGTTAAGAGAAAAATTTTCTGTCATTAAATTGATGTTGTAGCAAACTCCTAGGTTTATGCATAAATGTTGGAGTGTACATTTATGCATAATGCCTAGGTTGTTGTGTACTTGTAGATACATTTTAAAAAATCCTAGGAGCATATTTGTCTTCAAAGTTCTTTCCCTTTAAAAAAACTATCTTACTAGTAGATGCTCCATTTTCATTTCTATAACTTAAACATGTTTATCATTTCCTACTTTTTGAGCACTTAGCATTATTTTTAATTTCTCATTTCCTTTAGTAAATTTAGCAAGTGATTCTTTGAAGGACTAAATTTCTTTCTTTAAGGCTACATTTCCCTTACTAATACATCCTTATCTTTTTTAATGAAGTATAAGTCTTGCCTAAGACCTTCATATTTTAATTTATAGTCATCTAACAATTTTCAAGATTCCTTATGTATACAACATCTTCTTTTTCTTAGCAAAATCTTCTACTTGCTCTAACAATTCTTCATATGTATATTCAACTTCATATTTATTTTCATTAGTATGAGGGTGAAAGGAACTTATCTTGTTGTGTGTCATAAAATAGACATTCGTGACTTTTTCCTTTTTAGAATCACCTGATTCATTCCATGCCATCTTTAATGCTTCTTCTTTGCCTCCTTCTTTTCCTTCATGTCTTTCTTTTCTTTCTTTTCGTCTTCTTGGAGATGTGGGCAATATGACCTCAAATGAACTTTTTTTTACCACATTCAAAACATGTTATGATAGTAATTTTTTTTAGATGAGGAATTACCTTCTTTTCTATGGATGGTAGCCTTTTTTAGTATAAAATTCCGTAGGCCTCTTGTGATTAGTGCAAGTCTTTCTTCTTTTTCTCTCTTATACGATGATTCATTATGCTCACTCTCCTCCTTCCTTATAGCCTTGAATGCTATTTTCTTCCTTTTAAGTGTGACTTTCTTTAGAGTCTCCCTCAGCCTCATGTCATATGTCAATAATGATCCAATAAGTTCATTAGGAGGGAGAACATTGAGGCTTTTTACTTCTTATATTGTGGTCATCTTAACTTCCCACCACTTTAATAAAGATTTAAGAATCTTCCTTACAAGTTCAACATTCGAATAGGTCTTACTTAGACTCTTTAAAGCACTAATAATATTATTAAAACAAGTGTATAGAGTAGAAATATTTTCATTATGCAACACTTTAAAAAGTTCATATTGGTAAGTGAGTATACTCATTTTACTTTCTTTTACTTGATTCATACCTTGATGTTTGATTTCTAATGTGTGTCAAATATCATATGCTGTTTCGAACATACAAATTCTATTGAGTTCTTCCATACTTAGCGCACAGTATAAAATATGCATAGCTTTGCTATTTAAAGAGGCTAATTTCTTTTCTTCATTATCCCACTAATTTTCTTTCTTAGGCACTAATTCATTTCCTCTGAGATTGTAAGGCATAAGGGTCTTTTGTGAAACCATTAATCATAAATCTACACTTTCACCCATCAAGTAACATCTTATCCTAGTCTTCTAATATAAGTGGTTATTTTCGTCAAAGTAGTGTGGTCTATGAGTATTTTGTCCTTTTAAGCTAGTTGAGAGAGAAAATTTGTTCATTATGAGTGTAATATGATCTTTTCTCATTAAATTATTAGAGTTTTTATAATTGTGAGACCTACGCTCTGATGGTAATTGTTAGTCTTAGATGACAACTAAGAGTGGGGTAAATTAGATTCTTAAAAATTTCTACAATAAATTCCTAAGTTCACTTAAAGTTCTTTAATGCTTTGAAAACATTGATTATTAAAAACAGATAACAATTAGAGAAAATAAATAAAAATTTAAATTATTTAATAAAATAATTTTAATAAGCACAATATCATGCAAAATCACTTATATATCAAACAATAATACAAGGACAATTTTAGGATAACAATAATCACAATAATTTAAATCAAACACAATTAAAAATTACATAAAAGGAAAGAGTTTAAGGAAGAACGACATCACTGATTATTTAAGTTCATAACTATCCACATACTCCTACATTTAATCCTTAACAACCATTTGGTGAGATTTTTTTTCACTATCAAAAAACAAAATTACAATGTTAGGAAATACAAATAACTTTTTAAAAGACTCAGGATAAAACTTTCACTCCTTTTTCAAGATTTAGGAATAACCTTCCTCTCAACAAAACTATCTCTCATAAAATAAATCATAACAAAATCTCACTCAAGCACTCTTTAGTGCATTTGGAGGCATTCACCAAAAACCATTCAAAACTAACTATAAAAAAAACTCTTACGAAAAGCTTTTAAAATTCTCAAAAAATTTGATTAATCACTTTGTGTACTCTTGAACAATGAAAACTGAGGTAAAACAGCCTATTTATAGCCTTAGGATATCAAACTAATTGTTTATTACAATTGCACAATGTTCCAATGCATTAAAACTTTGTTATAGTTGAGAAATATTCATTGAAGCATGATTTTTTTCCTTTTAACCATAGTTTATTTGAATATAAAGAGTGCTATTGATGTATTACCATTGTAGTCCCTTTAACATGGGTATAGAATGGCACCGTTAAAGAAATCCAACACCCACTATTGATTAATGGAAAGAATAATGTTGCCCTATATGACACCATTAATTAGTGCAGTACCACCGTTAAACTCTAGAAAAGACATAAAAAATTTTCCAAAATACTTCTAAACAATCCTATGTTAATTCTAACAACTTAAATAACTTTTCTAACTCACACACACATCCAAAATACTCCCAAAATTTTTTTAGCACATTAAAAGGATTATTGAAAACATTTAACTTAAAATTATTCTTGATTATGAAACGTATATGTATATTCTAAATTGTGAATGTGTTATGCATAAATGAGCTGCATCAAAACATTAAAAACAGATAAGTAAGATTTGAAATAAAAATTGCAAATGATAACCTACACAAGTTCTATCTTGGCTCTTCCAAAAACTTGTGTCTTGATCCATCTTCTTCATAAATTTTCAATTTTTCTCCAAGATTTCTTAAACATCTTCTTTATCACTTTAATTTAATACCTATCATTCAATTCTTCAAACACACAAAACAAAATAGTCCATTCTTAATAATTTATAATGTATTATATAGTCATTTGATGCACAATTGCCCAAAATTGATGTTAAAATGTTTGATTGACATTTGGAAATGTTTACTTTTCATACTGAAGTTAAAAAGTGAAGGATTTTAAAAATGTTTAACAAAATATCAGAAAAGATTAGTTAATCAACAGTAGCGGTAACCCGTTATTTAAGTATTTTCCAAGAAATAAATAACAGGACTTCAATGACGTCGTTTAAGTCCTTTTCAAGTGTCGTTTAAGTACCCATATTGATTTTTACAATTGGATTTTTGACAATTCAACTCCAATTGGCATCAACTTGCAGTGTCTTGTAAATGGAATATAAGAAAAAATTTGGAAACTATTTTCATATGTGTAGAACTAGATTTAGGCAACCAAAATTAGTTCTCTAGTTAGGGTTCTGATTCTTTCTCTAAGTTAGGTTTTTATTTCTGTTTTCATTTCCAAATTTGCATTTGGATATTTTAGGATGTTTTTAAGGATTCTAGGGGCTTAATTCAGTGTTTCAAAGCTGTAGGAGACTTTGGAGCTTCATTCAGTTCATTATAAACACTTAACTCACTTATTTCTTACGATTTATTTACATATATGCAAGAACATGTTGCCTAAGTTTGAAATTTTTTGTTCTTTGATATATATATATATTGAGTTTTAATATTTTTTTATAAAGACAGGTTATTAAATGCTTTGATTGAGTTCATATTGCATGTTGGATGGTAACCTTTGTTTATTTGAATGCTTAAATCTTGTCTTAACATGGTCACTTAAGATAAAGACATTAGATGATTAAGGATCTTTGAGCAACTACCTTAATCATTGAAAATATCAATAAACAATGTGATTTAAATCAATAGAGCATCAATCTCTTGTTAATCATGAGAGTGCTAGTCTTAAAATAGGAGATTTTAGGATTAGACTTCTTAAACTTTAAGCCTACTTCCTATATCTATAGGTGGACCAATGTATAGAATAGGAAAGATAGAGAAAAAGCATTGACTTAACCATAGCTTTGCCACAATTAAGTGAGGATACCCTAGATTAGGCATTCCAACCTTTTCGTAATTCAATTGAAGTATTGAAAGCCTGAATCTTAGTTAATTATTCAAATTGCTAACCTTAAAAGCAATCTAAATTCCTTTGCACTGATTGGAAGATTTTAGGTTAATTTAGCTACTTTAAATTTCACTAAATTGCAATCTTAAGTTCTTTAAATAATTACAATTCGAGTGACCTACTACTCACAATATTTTCCTCGTGGGTTCAATATCCAGAATCCTAAAAATACTTCACTTTATTACTTGTTGATAAATATACTTACTGTGAAAGTTGTTTTTGAATTGATTTTAATTTTCACGTTAATTAACTGATTCATTTGAGCTTAATTGATACCTAGACCGACTAACAACATCCATTTGGTGTTTTGTCATCATCAAAATAAGGTGAATCTACCTTGGTT
>JAOXYD010250615.1:0-16437 GCA_028565735.1 Pinacopodium congolense
TACCTAAGGCCTTCACTATTAAAACTAGAGAACCTATTATAGGACATAGATAAAGATAGGGGTCTTTCTAGAGAACCTAAGCTAGAGGAACTGAGGGTTTGAGAGCTTGTTCAAACTTATAGTCTAACACCATAGCTAGAACATCCTTTTATCTAGATTCAAGGATCAATAGTTGTCTTAGAATCCCAACAATACTTTCGGCCCATTTCTTTATCATTGTTATTTGTTTATTATGTTTTGTTTTTTATTTGTCTTTTTATTGCTTTTATTTTTGTTTTAGTGATGTTAGCTCTCTTTACGTCCAAAGGTTTTTGTTTTTGTTTTTGTTTTTCTTTACAACATTAGAAATAGCAGTACATCTTAACTCTCTGTGAGATCGATCCTGACTTTCTCAAGCTACTAGTTAGGTTAGTTAGTTAAATTTTATGACCTCTATTGCTATGATATCATGCTAAAATATGTAAAAGAGTTTGAAAGACATGGGGGAGAGAGATAGCAAAAAATTTGATTTCAACTCTAATTTATTTTGAAAAGGGCATAAAAATATACAGAGACATTATAGAGTTATTGAAAAGGGAAATAGTTATCAATTAGAGATTTTATATAATTTTAAATAAGCAACATTATGATATGATATAGTTATGCAATCTTAACATTCATAAGAAAAGATCCAGAGAATCAAGTGAATATACAACTCTAATTATTCCAGAACAGGAAAAGAACAACACTTGACTTTGAGTATAAAACATCATTTATCTTCTATCCTCAATCATAATTAGAATGGCATTGTCGACAACATCATTTATCTCTAACTTTATTTTTAAGAGTGATTTACATTGATTTTTATGTCATATTTTAATGTGTTTCCACTCATAGATATCTATAAACTTGTCCTATTTATGAGTTATTTTGATCTAGTTGTAAATTGACATTTTGTTGGACTTAACTGGATGGAAAAGAATTAAGAAAGGAGTTCAAAAACATAAATTGAAACATTCTCCCTATTCTAGAATAGTACACCAATGGTGGGAATTGAAGGTTAAACAACGTCATTGATGGATTGAAGAACTGTTATTGAAGCCCAACTCTAGGACTTAAAATACAGCAGTTAAAGGGATATTTAGGCACTTATAAACTCTCATTTAGTTTACTGTTTCACATCATTTTTTTTATTTTTAAAGGTAAAAGTTGATAAATCACAAGCAAATGTCTCCAAAGCCCTAGCAGTCATCTAAGACCTATATAAAGATCCTAAAAACAAAGAGAAAGAGACTTGAGGAGGTTTTTGAAAAATAAAGAGAAGAGTTCTAGCTTCTTCTTGTTGTTGGGTTAGGTTTTAATTTAGGTTTTGTTTTCTTTTTCTCCTTCTTGAATCATGCTAGTGGTTTTGAGTTTCCAGAGCCTCTAAAAGGGATTGAAGAGTTGGATTTCAATAGATTGGACTAATTTCGATCGTATTTCTCATTCTTTCTATCTTATTTTACTATAACTCTCATTTTTCATCAATGTACATATGTTTTATGTTATATTTATGCATATTTGTGGATCCATTGTTGATTATATATGCCTAAATTTCTATGTTAAGGATAGGATTTGATGGGTCTTTTATGATTGGAGGATTTTTATCTAATTAAAATGTTTAATTTAATCTTGCTTGGATTGGCCATATTAGGAGGATTTTTAGATAATTAAGGGATCCATGACCACTAGCTTTTACTTTCCAAAAAATTAAATATTAAACATAACTGAAGTTAGGTGTGCATCAAGCCCTAAAGTCTTTTGTGAGGGTTCTTACATCTAACGAACTTAGGTTTAAACTTCTTTAGATTAAAGGATGTTATTACAATTTGTTTATAGACCAAATAAATAGATTAATTTTAAAATAAAAAAGGTGTTTCTATGACCATTGATTGTGTCTTGTTTTCATAAAGAATGTCTTAAATTTGTCCAAAACTTTATTTTTTTGTTTTGTTGCTCATTGAATTCCAAAACCTTAGCTAAATTATCATTTGTTCAACTCTAAATTCATTATTCTATGTTTAGAATTAATTCTTTTTACTTTTTATTTTCATTTATTCCTTTTAATTTCTTCTAATATATCAATTTAAAGATGTCTAGATAATTAAACACTAATTGACTTGGTATTACGCTTAGATTCCTAGGCAGGTAATACTCAATTTCTTACCATTTTATACTATTTATTAATAAGGTGCGCTTGCTTTTGGTTTGTTCTAGGTTAGATTTAGATTTATTTTGCTTTTATTTAGACCGGAACATTTATTCTACTGTCTACTTGTCAAAGGTGAAACGAAGCTAGGTTAGGTAGTGAAATGATGCCATTGTGCATTTATCTTTTGACTATCAAATAGTAGATATCCTCCAAGATTCATAAAATTAAAGAATGATTTAGTTTCAGTTTACATGGACATGGAGGTGCTAATATAGCAAACGAATGCACCAAGTAGGGGTAGAAGAGATGGAGAAAAGTGGAACAAGTATTAGCGATGTAAGAGGTCAAAAAGGATTAAGATACGAGGAGAGATGGTGAAAGGTTTTTTTTTTTTTTCAAAAGACAGATTAGGAGGTGAATGACAGTATATGTGAAGGAGAGATGAAGCTAGAATTTAGACAAATGATTAGGATCGTTGGATCGACAACATTTGTTTTTATGATAGGGGAAAGGGATTTATGATGGTGAATTATACAAATGGTAGTGTGGTGTTGTATCACGATTGCATGGCTTTATCTTATGATCATAAGGTGACACACTACTCACCTTTGTACCAAATATTTTTCTTATATGCAATCATACGATTAGATGATTTAGACTAAAATCTAAGTTATTAGGATTAATGGATCTATTTATAAAGTCAAGCACATTTTATATCCAACATTGTTCTTTTCACCATACCTAACTGAATTCTAGGCAAGTATCTATAATAAGTAAATACATTTGATTATGTTTATCGGCAATTCTACACGGAATCATCTGTCATTACAAGTATGATAAGAACCTTAGGCTATAAATAGTCTAATATATGAATCTACGCATAATAGGAATCCTAGGATCACCTTTAAATCAAGTAGGGAAATCGACCATAATAAAAATTGTCAATTAGAACCAGACTTATAGGATTAATTGCCAAAACTTTTCCTGTTAAGATTACATTAAAGTTATTTATACAAAACAAAGGGAAGAAATTTCTTATAAGAATAAAATCTCTCAAAATATATTTAATAATTATTATAAAACCCAAACAATACCAAACATTAATCTAGGTATAAATCTATAAATTACACAACTAAAAATGTTTTAGAATCCTATAGCTACAATGGCTTTTTGGGCAAGAATAAATGGTGCTACTGTGAAGTTTTGTTGTTCTTTTGTGATGAACCAAGGGAAGTTTAACCTTTTTTTTTATGATGGTAAAATAATTTTTGTTCTAATGTTTTGTTGTATTTGAGTTTTTTTTAAAGATAAGTATATGAATAAAGTGATAAAGAATTGGTTCATAGAGTCTTGGAACCAAAATGAAGATCATGATATTGAAATGAAGAAGACTCAAGTTTGGAACACCAAGACAGTATTTGCATAGGTTTAACCTTTTAATTTTTATTGTATCCGTAATCTAGAGTATGCATGTAGGTTGCATAAGCAGGAGGTAAATATGTTTAAATGCTTTGAACCAATTCTCTTGATGAATTAAAAATGTTTCAGAGAAGTTTTTCAATGAGAGCAAAAGTTAAGAAATGTTTTTAAAGTACTTTATGATGGTTATGGATTGATTTACAATGTGTTTGAAGCATTTAGAACATTTAAAAATCAATTGAAAGAGTGACTAGTCAACCAGTGGCGATTGGCTAGTGACTAATCATCCATAGGGTTTCAACTAATTGAATATTATGTCATTTTCTCATTGGTAGACCAATGCAAATACTTGTAGACATTGTTCAATTGGTGTATCAACTAGTCAACCGGTCATGAAGATTCATCTACCAATGTTCGAATTTGTAATAAAAAAATGAATTTATTGTTTTAGACCATTAGGCAATGTTTACTCATGACAAGAAGGCCTAAAAAACACTACAAATAAGTGTTTTAGGAGTGTGTTTTTAATCTAAATAGTGCGAGAAACATTCTTACAAGTGATTTGAGCATTGAAAACTTTGTTTTATGAGTTTTAGTGTTGTTCTAGATTGGTTTAATCAAGGAGTTTGTGAGCTTACTTGTGCATTGATTCTAAGTGTTTTATGAGACCCTTTTATATACCTTATGAGCTAAGTGAAACATTTTTCAAGTGTACTTTAAGAGGTTGAAAAGTTGTGACTTAAGTAATTGTGAAAGGTTATCCTTTAACCTTATGAAAAAGGATTGTTGAATTGTACTTGTGACATTTTTAATATTGGAATACTCAATGAGGAGTTGGGCGTGGATGTAAGAGAAGAGATTGTCTCGGAACCACTATAAAATAGGTTTGCATATTCGCTCTCTTATCCTTTTTACTTTAAAGTTTTACTTTAAAAGTTGTTCATATTGTTTATTACATTGTTTATATTGTTTATGTCATTTTTAATTTTATCTTCTATATAATTTTTTAATGGATTTTTAAATTTAGGACCAATAACCTAGAAAAATTTTAAAGAACCTAATTAATCCGCCCCCCCTCATCTTTGTAGGTGATCAATAGGACTAAAAAGTGATATCAGAGCCTAAATTTCACACAGTTGTCATTCTAGTAAATTAATGAGGAAAGACTATGGCTCACATGAACTCTTTTACTTCCTTAAACAACCTAGAAGGACAAAAAACACTAGTGTGGCCCCTTTCTTTGATATAAATGACGAGCTATATTAGAAAAGTAGAATGAGGCATTTCCTTATGACCGATGGTGTCAAATTATTAAGGTAGTATCATAAGAGTCCCTCCATGCCATTACAATTTATAGGAAACAAAAGAGTGCCCAAATGTGAGGATGAATGGGATAGAAAAAATGAGAAATTATTCTCCTTTAATAACAAGGCTAGGCATATCTTATCTTGTGCCCTTAGTATAAATGAATTCAATAGAGTATCCATGTGCAAAATTGCATATGATATTTGGCATGCCTTAAAAGTAACACATAAGGGTGCAAACCAAGCGAACAAAGCAAAGTTAGTATGTTGACTCCTCAGTATAAGTTTTTTATATATTTCATGATGAATCCATTTCTTTTATATGTACTCATTTTATTACTATTATCAATGTTTTAAAAGGTGTAGGTAAGTCCTATTCTAACATTGAACTTGAAAGAAAGATCCTTAGGTCTCTACCAAAGTCATGGAAGGTAAAAATAACTATAATCCAAGAACTTAAGGACCTTAATGTCCTCCCTTTCAATGAGCTTGTAGGTTCCTCCTAATGTATAAAAAAAGATTAAGGGAAATACAAGAGTAGAAGAACATGCAAAAAAAGAAGACCATGGCGTTTAAAACGTTAAAAGATATTCAAAGTGATGACAAAGCCTCCATAAGTGGAAGCAAAGATGAGGATATAGCCCTACTAACAAGATGCTCTAAGAAATTTATAAAAAGAAATGCATCTACACAAAGAAGAGAAAGCAAGTCTTCTTCTAAAAATAAGTTGACTAACCTTACATGCTTTGCTTGTAATTAAAAAAAAGTCATATGAGATCACAATATCAGCTCTTCCAATAGAAGGAAAATAAGGAAACAAAGAAAAAAGAAAGCCTTGAAAGCGACATGGAGCAAAGGATAACTAAATCAACATGATTTTCTTGTTTTAGGTACCTAAGATGATTTAGATAAGGATAACTACCCCTCAATTGATAATGTACTTCTTATTGATGGTTTAAAGGATAATCTATTAAGTGTTATTCAACTGTCTGATAAAGAGTATAACGTATGTTTTAAGAGTAATGCATGTGTAGTTTTAAGAATTAATGATAATAGTGTCGCATTTTTAGGAAAAAAGGAGATAGTTATATTATTAACTTATATGATGTATCTAAACTTGACATGAAGTTTTTAGTTTCTATGAGTGGTTATGCATGGATGTGGCATAGATGGCTTAGACATGCATGTATGAATCTTTTACTAAAACTTAACTCCAAGCAAATCATTAATGGGCTTCCAAGCATGAAATTTGAGAAAGATCGGAATTATGGAGCATGCCAAATAGGAAAAACAAGTAAGAAGTTCATTCCATGGAAAGAGATTAGTAAAGACTTTTAAACCCCTAGAACTTTTTCATATAGACTTGTTTGGACCTACTAGCGTTGCTAGTTTAGAAATTAAATCATATAAATTTATAATTGTTGATGAATTTATTATATTTATATATGTACTATTTCCAAATAGTATAAATGAATGCATTAAATCTTTTCTGAAATTTCCAAAGAGAATTTAAAAGGAAAAAGTTTTTGTACTTTATCTATTAGGAGTTACCATGGTATAGTGTTTTAAAATGACATGTTTAAAAACTTTTGTGATGATCATGGAATTTCTCATAATTTTTGGCCCTTAGGACTCGCCAACAAAATGATGTAGTAGAAAGAAAAATAAGACCTTACAAGAGATGGCTAGGATATTGATTTACAAAAGTATTTTTAGGCCAAAGTAATTACATGTGTATATCATATAATAAATAAGGTAAAGATTAGGTATAAGATGGATAAAACCCCTCATATCAACTATGGAAGGGTAAGAAACTCAAAGTTGGCTATTTTAGGGTTTTTAAATGAAAATGTAACATTTTAAACACAAAAGATAGCTTAGGTACATTTGATTCTAAAACTGACAACATTTTCATAGGATATTCTTTGACAAGTATACTATAGCATGTTTAATAAAAGGACCCATGTTCTTCAAGAACCTATACATATAGTATTTGGTGATATTAACCCTTTTGAAAGAAAGAGAGATCATGAAGACGATGATATAGGTTTTTCCAAGGAAATGGAAAAGCTATCGCTTGAAGAGTAAAAGAAGATGAACAAACTACATATGACCCTATTATTGAACCAGATGATGAAAAGAAGGATGATGAGCTATAAAAAAATTTGAGATACTAGAAGGATCATCCGTCAAATCAAATATAAAGTGATGTTCAACAAGGGGTAACTATTCAATCTCGTTTTAAGAATTTATAACTTCTTATTTTATATCTTAAATTAATCCTAAGAATGTATAAGAAGCCTTAGGTGATGAAAAATGAGGAATTGAATCAATTTGAATGTAATAACGTATGGAATTTAGTACCTAGGCCAAAAGGTTGTCCTATTATAGGCATAAAATGAGTTTTTAAGAACAAACTAGATCAACAAGGTGACATAGTGAAAAATAAGGTTAACTTATTAGCTAAAGGGTAATTTAATAATACAAGTGTAATTTGCCTCACAAAGAATCCCAAGCAACACTAATTTTCCTCCTAAGGAATCCCATGCAAAACTTTAGGACAAAGCATATAGAAATTAGGTATTATTTCATTAGAGATCATGGCTAAAATAGGATATAGAACTTGAATTTGTGGATACAATGCATCAATTAGCCAATATTTCACTAAACCAATGTGTGAGGATCAATTTCACGTTATAAGAAGAGAGTTAGACATGCTAAATAGAAATTTTTTAAGATTCTTACATTTGCTTTATGATATGTTTTGCTATTGCTTTTTTGTATGTTTATTTTTACCTTTTTAATGATTCCAAAGAGAGAGAGAGAGTTATATGTTATATTATATTTTGATTAAAGGGAGTAGTAATTTTTCTAAATATTTTCATCATAATTGTTGAACTAAGATGGTTCTAATCATATGTTTTGATGATATCAAAACATTATTATTACTAATGTTTGAGTTTTTATGTGTAATTAAGATAGGTAAATGATTGAAGTGTAAAAACATGTTTGTGTAGCCAAAGGTAGAAGAGCTTAAGCATTAGATGATTAAGAGTTTGGATACCAAGGATCAAATGATAAAGAGTCAATTATGGTTTTAGAGATTAATTGAATTATATTATGTCATTGCCATGTTAGGAATTGAAATAGAATAGCATATAGGCTAAATGTTGCATAATTAAGTAATAATGTGATGAATTGTTTTAGCGTATATTTCTTTTGATATGTGTAAGTTAATTGAATAGTTGCTTGAAGTTGTTTCTATATGTCTGAACTTCTTTGAATATCTTTGTGTTATGAATTTTTGTTTATGGATCGTTTAAGAATTGTTTGAAAAAGTTTAAAGTTGTTTAAATAAGAAAGGTTTCATAATTGAGGCTATGTATTATGATTTAAATCAATTAAATGTTTTTATTAATTTAAAAATCCTTGATACATGATTTAAAACTTGTTTGAAGCCTAAATTATGTTAGATTGATGTTAGGAGAGTTTGAAGCATGATTAAATTTATTTTTTTGGTTTGTCTAGACATATACGATGGCATATACTAATATACGACAAGCTGTCTAATCTGCCTTATTGGGTTTCTGGAAAACGGTTGAATACGGCAGGATAAAGGGTGTCGTATTCGTCCAGCAGTCCCTAATGACTAGTTTCCTTCCTTTACTCTTTTGTCTTTATTCTCCATGCCAACAATTATTTCTTCTTTCTATGACACCAAACCTCTACCTACACTATAACTATCATTCCTAAAATTTTTGATCAACTTCAGAACCTCTGAAAAAAGAATTACAAAGATCAATCATTCAAATATTTAAAACCTTCTTTATTTTTCTATACTACTTTCATTTAATCTCTTTTTCATGTTTTAAATCAGTTTGTTATGCAAAAAAATTATTGTTTTCAGTTATTAGAGGCATATAAGAAGTTCAAAAAGCTTTCATTTGATTTTTTAAGTGCTTAATTGTTTTGTTTCAAGATTCCAAAAGCTTCTATACCAAAACTATTCTGTTTTGGTTGAACTTTTCTAAACTTCTGTCTTCTTCCATTTGGAGCTTTTAAAACCATTTTTATTGATTCAAAATTATAATAAAAGTTTTTCTTAAGGTCTCAAGAGTGCAGCAAAGCTTTTACTTTGATTTTTAAGCACTTATAATGTTTGTTTGAGGTCCAAGAACATGGAATACTTAAAATTGTCTAGTTTTTGTGTAGCTTCAAAGTTCACTTCGATTTTGATTTTTAATCAGTTTCTAGGTGTGTGAAATTATTTTTTTCAATTTCCTCAAGCCCCTAGGAGTTTTTTAGTATTTTTTATTTTTAAGATATTATATTGTTTATTTAAGCTTAATTTTGTAGGTTATACTTAAGTTGTTTAAGTTTGAACTTTCTAGTTTGTTCTTGAATTTTTATCCACTGTTTGATGCTATAAAATTTTGTTTGTAGCTAAGATTTGTTGCTAGCATATATATATTGATGTTGTAGTAGGTTTTTTGCATTTAATCTACATCATTTGAGTGGTCAAATTCGTGTGTTTACAGGCTGGATTTTTTAAGACTGCATATTTTAAACAGATTGCACGTTTGAATGTTTAATCTGATTATTTAATAGTTTAATCACATTTTTATTGGCTGAATTTGATTATTAATGACCTATTGAAGTGATAGGAGGCTTGTTATAATTTTGATTTGCCTCTAGAATTTTTAAATTTAGTTGAATTAATTGGTAGAATTGATTTGTGTTGATTGTTGATGGTGGTATAGGCTTATCTTTTCCTTTAAAATAGATTTTATAAGTTTTTCTTAGCCTGTAGAAAATAAGATTTGAATTACATTAATATTTGAATGTGAATTAGATTGCTTTAGGCCTCGTATATGTATTTGACATTGCATAAAGCATAAGCATTGCATTGGTTGCATTTGATCCCTTATCATGTATTGATTTTGATCAAGGTTGAAGAAGCTATATAAGCTTATGTTAAAGTTCAAGGGAACTTGGTTTAGGGATTGTCCGTGTGGGACAAAAATTGTATAATTTGGTATTGTATTGATCTGGTTACTCTTCACTGACTTAAGTAAGATTGTAATAAGTTCCTCTTCATCTTAGAATTCAAGATTGTTATAGGTTCATCTTGGCCTTTCACCAAGATTTTTGGAAAGGTTCCTCTTGGCCTTAACTAAGATTATTGTAAAAGGTTCCTTTTGGCCTTATAATCAATATTATTGAAAGGGTTACTCTTTGCCCAATTAAAATAAGATTAGTTATTAGTGAATTTCCAACAAGTAGCTAGAGAGGAGATGTAGTATATCTTTAAGGTAGGCGAACCTCTATAAATCTTGGTGTTCTTCCTTTCCCTTCTCTCTTTATATTTATGCTTATTGTGTTTAGTTTATTATTGATTGAATTTGTTAAATATTGACATAAATTTTGGCATTCTATTAAGGTTAAATTTTGGTTAAAAATTGCAATTTATTAAAGTTGGATTAAGGTGTTTAAAATGTTTTAATTTGCTAATAATTTTTTAAACACCCAATTCATCCCCCTCTTGGGTGTCATAAGGCTTACAATAATTCATGTATTTAGGAGGTGTAATGATTTTTAACCAATTTAGGGGGTGTTATAAATTTTTAACCATGTTAAATTGAGTTAAATTTAACTTTATCGAAACAGTTGCAAAAGTTTGGTAAATATAGATAAAGTTATTCAAATTCAAAACTTTGATGCTATTTGTGATACATGTTGAATTTTTTAAATGATTTTGGATTTGTAAGTGTGATATTGTTTTTAGTTTTTTTGTTTTTGATATCATATGGAGGACTACATTTTTTTTAATGATGTCCATGTGATTTAAAGTGAATATAAATGGATTTGGAATGATATGTGGATATTTGTAGTTTTCTAGTTAATAATATCACGTTATCTTATCATCATAAAAAAGGAGGAAATTGTCAAAGTAGGAGATTCTACTTTATTTTTATAATGAAAAACAATTTTTGTACTAACATTTTGTTTTGTTCTTTTTTTAAATAAAATATAGGTATTTGAATGTAAACTTAAAAACTTGGTGTATAAAGTCTTGGAACGAAAATGGAGATCATGACGTTAAACAAGTTTGGAAGACCAAGATAATATTTGTGTAGGCTTACCTTTATAGTTTTTATTGTAATTTCTACTTGGTTTTACATTGGTGTTTAAAGGACTCACTCATACATAATTGTAACCATAATTAGATTATGCATGTGAGTTGCATGATCAAGAAATAAATATGTGGAAATATTTTGAAATTATTCTCCTAATGAATTAAAAATATTTTAAAGAAGTTTTTTAATGCCTATGTGAGTTAAGAAATGTTTTTGAATTGTTTTAAGTTGGTTTAGATTGATTTGGATCATATTTAAAGTATTTTAAAATTTTAAAAATCAATCTAAAGAGTAACTGGATGACCAATGGTGGTTAAATAGTCTAGTCAACTAGTCTTTAATTTTCTTTTCAACTAGTCAACCAATTGATAGCATTAGTTAACTAGATTGGTTGACTAGTATTAGTGTGTCATTTTTTCTTCAACTAGTCGATCAATTGATAGCATTGGTTAACCTAACTGAGAGGTTGAAAGGTTGTGAGTTAAGAAATTATGAAAGGTTATCCTCCAAACTTGTGACAAAAGGATTGTTGAATTATAGTTGCGGCATTTTTTGTAGTGGAATGCCCAATAAAGAGTTGAGGAGTGGACGTAGAAGAAGAGGTTGTCTCCAAACCACTATAAAATCGAGTTACATATTCTCTCTATTATTATCTTTACTTTAAATTTTTACTTTACAAGTTGTTCATATTGTTTATTACATTGTTTATATTATTTATTTAATTTTTAATTTAGTTCCGATATAATTTTTTTGGTGAGTTTGTTAATTTAGGATTAATAACTTAGAAAAATTATAAGGCACCTAATCCCCAATAGGTGCCAAATAGGACCAATACTTTATCCTTATCCATGACCATAATGCTAGTTTATGGAATGTGTAATGATGTCAT
The DNA here is from genome assembly GCA_028565735.1 of Pinacopodium congolense. Taxonomy (NCBI): domain Eukaryota; kingdom Viridiplantae; phylum Streptophyta; class Magnoliopsida; order Malpighiales; family Erythroxylaceae; genus Pinacopodium; species Pinacopodium congolense. Next base: position 11,920 of record JAOXYD010250615.1, read on the forward strand.
TATGGTATCATGGTTTTTATGTCTGAGGGATCCCCTTCACAAATCAAAATAATGCTTACCTTGTAAGCCATAAGGGCTATTTTGGGGGGCATTCTTTTACTATTGCTTGCTTAATATAACATTCCTTGCACCTAAAACCTCGAACTCAATTTTTGTTAGCCTTTATTGACTTTTGATCCTCATTTAGAACATATAGATAGGTGATTAGTCTAAGCGAAACCCTTAATATTCAAGAATTGCTTCTTTCTCTCACAACTCCATGATTAATCCTCATTTATTTCATGCCCTTAGTCTTAGTTCTCATCATCGGTTCTCAAATACCCCTTAATGGCTCGAAGTGATGATTAGATATAGGCCCTTATAAAACTTAATTCCCATAATTCTACCCTTCTTCAGAAGGATTAGTCCTCAAATCTTCTGTTTTATACAATGACAAATTAGTAACATTAAAAGTAGCACTTGCATTACCATATTCATTTGACAAATATGGCTTGTATGCATTGTCGTTGATCTATTCTAACACTTGAAATGGTCCATCTCCACGAGTTTGTAGTTTAGAATTCCATTTTATAAGAAACTCTCCTTTCGCATATGAACCTACACCCATGAACAGGGTTCAAAACTAACCTTAACACAACCCTTATTGACTTGCCTTGCATATTATTCATTCTTTCGCTCTATGCTAGCTCAAACCTTTACATGAAATTCCATAACAAGATCTGCTTTTGATTTCTATCAAGATTAGATCATTCTTTAGTAGACAAAGGTAAAATATCCATAGGACGCAATGGATTAAAAACATATATATTTTCAAATAGAGAACACCTAGTAGTAGAATGAACAGTCTTACTATATGTAAATTCTACATGTGATAACCACTTCATCCAATTTTTCAAATTCATTTGAATAATCGCACATAAAGGAGTAATAATTAACTAATTCAACTTGTATATCTGTTTTAGGATATAAAATAACAGAAAATAGTAGTTTTTTCTAATCTAGTCCATAATGTACGTCAAACCTATCAATAGGAAACATTCTGAACAAGAAATAAGATGTGTCATCTTCCTAAACCTATCAATAATAATGAAAATACTATCTTTACCTTCTTGAGACTTAGGTGAACCTACCTAGATGAAACATTAGCAACTACATTGCCCCTTTTTATTTTTATATTTAATCATATTGGAAATTTTCTTTATGAACTCTACCCACTTAAGATGTCTTTTATTAAGTTTACCTTGGGATTTCAAAAACTTTATACTCTTATAATCAGAATAAAAATGAATTCCCTAAGTCACCTGCTAAATTTGTAAAGTTCTAGCTAATGCATACAACTTCTTATCATAAGTAGGATAATTTACCTACAAGTTGCTCACTAAAAAATGAAATTACTATAGAATCTTCCCTTAACACAACTCCTATACCAATCTTACATGCATCATATTTAACTTTAAAAGTTTTATCATGCACATGGTCCCACTCAAAAACAACAATATTCTTAATAAGTTAATTTAATAGAGCAGCAATAGAATTAAAATTATTAATAAATCTCTAATAGAAACTTGCCAATCTATGAAAATTCTTGACCTCGATCATATTCATATGAATAAGATTCTCTCTAATCACCTGATCTGCACTTATTCCTTATGAACTCACAAAAAATTTAAGGAAAGTGAGTGAGTCCATGCAAAACACACACTTTTTAAGGTTAGTGTATAGTTTATTCTCTCTAAAAGTAATAGCACTACATGTAAATGCTTTACATGATCATCTATGTTGTGATTAAATACTAGGATGCCATTAAAGTAATCCACGAAAATTTTTTCAATGAAATAAAGTAATAAATTATTGAACTAAGATTAGTCTCATCTTTGTTTTGATGGTGACAAAAATTACTAATAATGAGTTTGTTGCGGTTGATGTATTGAAAACATAGGTTTGATGAAAAGGATGTTCTCGAAGAAAGATGTTGGAAAGTAAAAGGTGTTATGATGATGCATTTTAAAGTGTTGGAGCATGAAATGGTATAGAGTTTATAAAGATTATAGGAAAAAGGCTCTATATTAAGATCAAGATAGAATGAGTAGGTTCTTTCGTTTGTAAGTTTTCATTGTAAGTCTCATTTTAATCTTTTCATTGTGATAAAAGGGGCTCACATCATGCATTGTGCATTCATGGTTAGTGATGTTACATATAGGATGCATAATTAAGAGAAGTTGTGTGTGAATGTTTTTTTAAGATTATCTTTATATGTTAAAATGGTTTTAGTAATTAGTTTGATATGAGTGAGATAAATAATATGCGAAAAGATGTAGTTGAAAATGTTAAAATAAGTTGTTAATGTCAAGTTGTATGAATGTGATAAATTGTGTGAATATATGTTAAGAAAAATGTTTTGGAATGATTGGAATTGTTTAGGAATGATTTGCATGTGTATTAATGTGTTAAGAATCAATTTAGATTGATTTATATATGTTTTAGAGCATGAACACAAACTAGTTTAAAAGGAGACTGGTTGACCAGTCATGGCGAGAATCATATTCTAATAGATAAAAACCAACAGGATAATAGAGTAAATGCATTGCAACGTTGGAAAAAGGTAACAAATGGGTAATAGGTCAAATTTTCACTTAAAATAAATGTGTTGCATAAGGTTTTATGTATCTAAGAGTTGGGAAACAGTTAGTGAATTAACGTATAGAATGTGTTGCTTTGTATGCTTTAGCTAGGTTTTGCTGAAGTTTCTGTTGAAGTTGTATGAGCTTCTTTATACATACATTTCTAAGTGTTTATTGATCCCCTAAACACTTGGATTAGTCAATTAGGATGCCTTTTGAGAACTGTATTTTCTGGGGTGATGATATTGAGAGTGAGATTTGTAAAGCCTATTTAAAAAGGAGATTATTATAAAGTTTACCCTATAGCCTGTCTAAAAAGGAGATTATTATAAAGTTTACCCTATAGCCTTATGAAAAAAGGGGATTATACTTGTTCTTGAAGATAGTAGAATATCTAACGAGGTATTACGGTGTGGATGTAGGTGAAGAGGTTGTTACCAAACCATTACAAAATTGGCTTGCATCTTTCTTCCTTATCTCCTTTATTTTTAAGTTAATTAAATTCAATTCAGACCATATTATGTATAGAATTGTATAACATTATTTCCAACTTATCTTATATTTTTTAATCTTTACTTATTATTTATATTATTATTATAATTCAACTTTTACTTTGAGTAGTTTACTTGTTGAGCTTCCATGAAAAAGTTTAAAAAACTTAGTGAATTTAGGATTCATTAACTTACAAACTTTTTGAACTTAATTCACCTCCCACCTCTTAGGTTCCACATAGGGACCAAAAATATTATTCATTAGCTTCATGAATGTACTATGTGCATTGGTTAATCCAAAGGCAATACTAACCACTCATATAAACCATGTTTAGTCTTAAATGCAGCTTTTTACTCATCAAATTTTTTCATTCAAATATGATAATATTCATTCTTTTAATCAATCTTAAAAAATAAACTAGCCCCATTAAACTCGTTAAACATATCATTTAACTTAGGGATAGGATGTCTATGCTTTATAGTGATTCTATTGATGGCTCTACAATCTATATGTCTGTGTGTGTGTGTGTGTGTGTGTGTGTGTGTGTGTTTGTGTGTGTGTGCCATGGTCAACTTTTTTAGGCAATAGAATGATAGGAATAGAACACGAGTTAAGTCCTTCCCTCACAAGTCCCTTTTGTAATGGCCCATCAACTCATCATTGAATCTATTTGATCTCCTTAAGATTGATCCTATAAGATGGTCAGTTAGATATTAATGCTATTAAAATATAGTCAACTTGGTGTTCAATACCTCTTATCAATAGTAGCCTATGTGAACTCTCTTCAGAAAAAGTCTTCAAATTCCTATAATAAGGAAATAGCTACAGTAGGCAAATATTGGTTAAAACCATTAGTATAAAATAGAATTCTCTTATATAAAAGTGCAAGTAATCGTTTCTTAACTACTATTATGCTCTTAATCTCACTATTTTTAGCAAAAACTTTTATTCTCTTACTTTTTTCTCCACTCTCTATTTCTCTTCCCATAAACTTCTATTTCTTTTGTGTACTCTCACTCTTTCCTCTTACACTCCTTTTATTCTTTTGTACAATCTTTTTTTCTTTTTCTCTAGTTAAAACTCTCCTATTGATTGTGGTTGGTTACACACAAAATTAGCTCAAATTAATCTATCTTTCAATACATAATTTCACAATTAATTCAAGACCAAAATTTAGGCAAGCGTACCAATCCAATCAAGTAATAAATTGGAGTATGTTTAAGAATCTGAATATCGATCCCATAAGGAAGTTTATATGATGTAAGTAATAGATCAATCCGATTACAGTTTTCTAGAGATCACTTAACTTTATGATTTAATAAAATAAATAACTATAAGTTAATCTAAAAGCCTAGAAAAATTCCAATCTATTGTAAAAGAGCTACAGATTGCTTTTCCTAAATTA